>OZ057405.1:27327449-27505279 GCA_964056735.1 Allodiplogaster pararmata
CACTTTTGATTAAAGTTTTTCTAAAATTGTAAAAGTTTTTTCAATAGATCCGATGCCTGTGGCCAACAGGCTATTTCTTCCCACCCGCAGAGTGAGAGTGTATATAAAGATGAATAATGCTGAGGGAACGGCAGGCCTCTGAGTGAGCCCGAGGGCGTTTGATGTAACGGAGAGGATGCAGACGATCAGAGCATTTGTATTACTAGCTTTTTTGAATTACGTATATTTGCGTTCTTGGTCACATATGCGTCACTAGTGTTCTTGGATAGCGCACAGATTTTACCCGCAATGCGGGTTATGGAAACATATTGGTGGTAAAGCGAAAGATAATTGGAAAGTTAGTCGTGAAAGTAAAAAAGGGTTGCGAGAGGGGAGAATAGACGTCAGTCTATCTACAGGGTGGCCCATAAATAGTGTTACAAATTGGAATTGTTATACCTTTTTTCAAAACAGAGAAAATCATCTCAAATTAACATATTTTATCAACAACATAAATGTCAACATTGACGCAAAAGTTCAGCTCAAACGATCTCCTTTTGCCCGAACTACAGCTCGAAGTCTCTTTGGGAACGCCTCCACCACTGTACGAAGGTATTCGACTCCGATGTTGTCCCATTCTGCCTGAAGGGCATTCTTCAGGGAATCAATATTTGGGTGGGAGCGAGAGTTTACCTTGGACTCCAAGTAGGCCCAAACGGAATAATCGAGCGGGTTCAGGTCGGGTGATGAGGCCGGCCATTCTGCTGTTGTGATGAAGCCGGGAAAATTTTCCTTGCACCACGTTTGAACCTTTTTAGCTTTGTGGGCTGGTGCTGAGTCTTGTTGAAAGGTCCATGTCCTCTGATTGAAATGCGATTGAGACCATGGATGGAGCACGTCTTGCAGAACATGTTTCAGATAGTATTCCGTGTCGATCTTGACGCCTTTCTCGACGAAAACAAGCGGTGTTTTTCCTGTTGCGCAGATCCCCGCCCAGACCATGACTTGAGTTGGATGTGCACTGCGTTGGACCGTTCTACCCTTGCTATCGGCTTGCTCTGCGTCCTTCGCAAGCACTCTGACGTTTTGGGAGTTGTGGACTTCTTCCACGGTGAACAGCTTTTCGTCAGAGAACACCATATTGAAATGTTCGCCTTGTTGCGTACGACGAAGAAGGTCGCGACATCTTTTGACTCTTTCCGACTTGTTGCGAGCCGACAGAAAAGCGGCCTTCCGTGTACGATACGACCTGAGTCCCAGCTCCTTCGTGACTATTCGTTGCAATGAAGTTCGGCTCATCGGGAGCTGCTGCGCCATCTGTCTGATGCTTCGTCGTGCATTTCGGTTGATCCGACTCCGAACGGTTTCGATGAGTTGTGTCGTGCGAGCAGTGCGAGGACGACCTCGCCTTGGACGGTCCAAAGATGTGCCAAGCTCCTCGAATCGTTTGATCGCTCGATACACTGTCATGCGAGGCAGGCGAAGCGTTTCAGCAATGCGAGCAGGGGCGTGGCCAAGAGTGTGTAGGCGAATGATCGCAGTTCGCAAGCGATTCGACGCTGTCATTACCCTAAACATCGATGGATTCAATCGAAACTCACTTGACACGTATAAAAAATTACGGGGAATCGGAAAAAACAAGAAAAGTGACCGCTACGTGCGGTCACTTCCTCAGGAAATGTTCTCAAACATTTGTAACACTATTTATGGGCCACCCTGTACAAATATAATACTACACAATCACATGCTCCCCTTCGATGATGCTCATAGCTGAACAGGATGTGTTAACAATTTCTTTTTTGGGCGGATGACAGTGCGACCCTGGCGACCGAAAAAAGGAGGGGGAGGCATAGCATCAAAAAAGTTTTCGGTTTTTTTCCGGAGTCAATTAATATTTTGTTCGGCACGGCCGGGGTTCAATATTCGACGTTTTGTTCACTTACGAACGTTTAGTTTTTCGACTATTTCATTTTCTGTTATATGTTCTTCATCATACATTTTTTTATGGGGGACCGGGCGGACGACCGAGAGAAATTCAACAAGTTTGGTGAGCTATGATGGTGCTACAGCCCACGAGTTCACACCATCGCAAGGGACCGTTTTTTCCTCCCCGGTATTGAGCGCGTTCTCAGCTGGTGGATAGAGGGATGTCTCTTTTCACAAAAACATTGGAGATAGCGGGCGTGCCCGTTGCGGAGCAAAATTGGATATTATATTATAGTTCGTCAAAGGAAGGCGATGCCGGACTGGCCTAGGCATGCCACCGGATAAAACATCAGCCGGTTCTCTCCTATACTTTTTAAAGGGGTGTCAAAAGGCCAGTAAGATAGCTTTTCGCCCTTCTTCGTTCAACGAATAGGTCTCGCGAAGAGGATCACTGACTGCGGTACGAGTGTAGACAGAGGACTCAGAATGTAAGGATATCGCCTTCATTATTCCCTTCTCCTAATTATTGATGTTTTCCCAGGTTGTTACGATTGTTTGGTTTCGATGATGTCTTGTTGTGATTATGTTTGTTTTGATGATCTTGGGTTAAAGTAGTACGTTTTTCTCTAATTCTCTCATGTTATGTATTTATGGGGTTTCGCCTTTCGAACGCTAGGAAACGGTTCGGCCCAGGGGTTTTTTAGTGCAAGAAAAAGGTAGAGACGCCCGCCAAAGACGGAAAAATTTCTTTTTACATAAGGGTTCCCCCTCATGATCTGGAAAAACAGAGGCCCGCCCACAGCAGGTCTGACATGACTATTTTACCCCTGGTTCGGCCTGGCCAGTCGAACAAGAGAGATAAGAATTATTGCTTTTGCAACCGAGATATTGTTTGCAATTCGAGGTGAGCTATATTTGAGTGATTGCGTGTATTGAAGTTGTTTTAATAAAACGTGAAAGTCGTGTTGCACGTTAAAACGAAAGATCCCTAAACAGGAAAACTGAAGAACAAGAAGGATCTTCACCAAACTATCCCAAACTTTGGGCGGCTCCATTTAACCCCTGTCCCAAAAAACTCTTCTCGACAGGACCGATAGGCAAAAAACAACAACCTACTAATGGCAAAGAGAAAGCTGATTTTAAACTTATTCTAACGGAAAGAGGAAAATGGTTGTGAGAATATACGTCAGCCCAACTACAAATATAATACTCAACAATCACATGTATTAACCCAGGGAAAAAATCTCTCTCTCTCGATACCTTCGTTACAAACCCAGTCTCGAATACAAGAGCCTATCAATTTTGTGTATTAAGCATGTAACAACTGTCGATTGCGTCAAGAAAGGACTACCGAGGTTCAGAACAGCTTATGAGTAAAACATTAGTTTCTTGAGATTTTTTTCATATCTTAACGGTGATGCAAAACTTGTCAAGAATTATGGTCTAACCTGTTCGATAGAAAGAATAGACATTAATAAACTAAGTCAGAGAAATGCGCAATTTAGTCAAGACTCTGATATCTTGCTGAACCATGAATTGTTTCCACCATTTGAATCCTAAGAATACACAAGATAAAAGAAGTTTTTAGTCATCTTGATTGATCTACAAGACAAAATCTTCAACAATCTAAGACTAAAACCCCTTTTTTGAATGGATTTCCCTCATTGCAGCTAGCTTACCTTCATCCTTTTTTCCTTTGCCGCCCTTTTTCTTTCCGTTAGTCTCTTTCTTTGCTTTGTCTTCCATTTCCAGTTCCTTGAGAATCTTATCAAAGTCATCTTCTGAAGAATGCTTCCTTCGTGTCATTATGAAGAAGACATGTATATAAGTAGAGAAGGCCCGAGTCGATAAAGGATTCTTGGACTCATCAATGTCTTTCTTCTTACTTGAACATTAGTAAAACATCTACAATGAATAACTAGGATCAATGTTTGAAGGCATCGAATCCCTTAATTACCTCTTCTTTTAGTATCGATAACATGTCGGTTGGGTCCGAACGACTCTAATTCCAACCTGCGGCGGCCTTTCCTTTGGTCGCTCCATTCTTCTTTTTGGTACTCGCTGCCGGGGCCATCTCTCGTTCAGCCTATCATGTTACAATAAATTAAAAATATATTGCTGTTCTTTTTAACTTATTAACCCGAATAAAGGGAGCAAACACTTTTTATCGGTAACTAGGCATGAAATGAAACTCACTTTAAAGTGATTAAGAATCATTACAGCAAATCGATGGTTATCATCAGGATAATCTAATGGATTGAATTATAGTGATGTTGAAGTACTTAAATCTTAAAATCATTAATATAAGACCTGAGGTCATTGTGAAAAAATTGCATTCAACGCTTTTACTCAAGATAAATAATACGGTCAAGATGACTCCTTGCTTGAGGCACTTCTGGAAAGTACACGCTCTATGGAACACCTCGACTCTTCCTTTGAAGAAACTCAAAACTTTCCACTCTAGCTCTCTCATTCGTTAAAAAAACGCTGGTTGATTCTCTAAAATCGATTAATTGTTTTGATTCTTTGTGAACTAATAATCGAACGCCTCAATCTCAACCCATCTAAGCTCACTCCATTCTAAGCTACTCTTCGAGGAATGCATGCATCACGATAACGATTTGTTCAGATAATTCCAATGCGTCCAACACGTTACGGTTCAGTCAATTCACATAAGACACCGGTATTCAATTTCATTCAACCGAGCAATACAAAGAATCATCAACAATATAACGACTTTACCGTTTCATGATTTACAGCTCAACAAACAAGCAAAACAACACATTGGGCATACCTGAAATTAACTTGGAATTTATCACTCTAATTACGCGAGAAAGGTTTATAAAGTTAGTGAGTCTATTTTACTCATTGAAAGATTTAACTGTAACTAGACTACTGACTATTTATGTTTTACCTTTGAAGAAAAAAACGAGCATAAATATTGTATTCTCTAGGACTAATATCAAAATGTGCACTGCTTTAAAAATTCGAATTACTTAAATCAGCCACAATTAGGGAAAGCGGCTGTTTACAGCTAAGGACTTAGTTTAAGCCTGATCACAGAATGAATTAAACCAGATTCTGCTATACTGGATAGAAACGACCACCAATTGACGATTCCAAGTGCTTTTTTGGATGAGCTTCCGCGACTAGGTGTCACTTCATCGATGACCTCTTACTTCTACCCAACACAAGCTTCGTCACCTAGTCAGTCTCAACACATTGTGAAAGTACGCATTGTAGACCTCGAAGAAGTTTTCGTTTCTCTGATAGTTCTCTCTCCACGTCTGTATGGCATTTTCATCTGGGACATGTAAGGGACTCTCCTCGTCTGGCCTTTCCTTTAAGAGAGTCTCCTCCTCTGGTCCTTCCTCCCCTTCCTCTAAGGGACCCTCCTCCCCTTCCTTTAAGGGAGTCTCCTCCTCTGGTCCTTCCTCCCCTTCCTCCTCACTTTGCTGCTCTTTGGAATCACTGACCTCACTTTCTCCCTCTTCTTCTCTCTTTTGTCGCTGACTTATTCCCTCTAACCTTTCTGTTTTCCGGCACTCTACGCTATTTTCTTCCTGATGCGCTCTCTCATCATCCGGAACCTTTTCAGTCTGCACCAGCATCTCTCTGATCTTGTCCAGGTCTAGATCCAGAAGGTACTCGAAGTTCCTGTCAAAGCTGCGTCTCCACTCGCTGGCCTCTCTCACAAGTGCCCTGTACTCCTCTTTTGGCCTTCTCTCATGCACAATGGGTCCTCTTCTTGGCAACTGCTCTCCTCCTCTCTCCTTCCACTCCTCAAACTCTCTTTTCAACCTCGCGTTGTACTCCTTCACACTGGTCTCCAGTATATGGTAAGGTAGCACCTCCGTTCCTGATGAGATCACCTGCACCGCAGCTGATTTGCGCTCCGCCATCACCTTAAACATTGTTTACCAGGTTTTCAACATTGGTACCACATGGTAAGACATCTTCCCTAGCCTCCACTCGTGCCTCTCCCTTCTTTGCTCACTTGCCCTTCATTGCGCGTCTCGTCTTCTTACTACTCGACATCTAAGGTCGCTCGCCGTATCATCATTCTAGACAAACTGCCTGTGTAGAATATTTCATTCAATCATCCAATAGGTATCCCTATAGAATAAGATCATGAGCATATATATACAAATGGATTACTGTTTCGGGTGCCAGTTGAGTGGAAACACTTGAGCGGCTTAACATTTATGTTGTTGTTTTGTTGTTTTTTGCCCATAGGTCCTGTTGAGGGGAGTCCTTTGAGATAGGTTGGTGAGGATCCTTTTGAGTCCGGAGAAATTTTCTCCGTCTACACTCAAACCGCAGTCGGCGATCCTCTTCGCGAGACCCATTCGTTAACCGGAAAAGGGCAAGAGGTTATTTTACTGGCGCTTCGACTCGTCATTACAAAGTATAGAGGAGTATCGGCTGATGTTTTATCCGGTGGCATGCCCAGGTCAGTCCAGCATAGCCCTCCTTTGACGAACTATACTATCCAATTTTGATCCGCGACGGGCAAGCTCGCTATCTCCAATGCATTTGTGCAAAGAGACATCCCTCTATCCGCCACCTGAGGACGCGCTCGATACCGGTGAGGATGAACCGGTCCCTTGCGATGGTGTGAACTTGTGGGCGTTAGCACCATCGAAGGCGAGGCTTAACATTCATCGACTGAGAATTGACTTTTTGCCAACCTTGTCTCTCTGCTGCTTCTCTCTGTCTCTCTGCTTCCTGAGCTGATCCTGTACACTGCACCGCATCCATGGTTCCATCACGAAAGGCTCTTCTTTCGTGTTCCATTTCCTCATCACATACTCCTTCCACTTCTGAATGATACCTTCGTCTTTTTTCTTTCCAGTGTTTGTACCATAATCAAGCTGTATCCGCTTTCAAGAGTGCATTTTTTCTGTTCTTCGCGGCGTCTACAACTTCAAGCCCTACAGCAACTATTTTACTCCGAACCTGTCTCTTCATATAGTTTTCTCTCTTCTCTCTCTATCAATTTCTGGGTCTCCAACATGGTAAGATTCATAGACATAGTCGGAATCAGCTCTTAGCTCGTTGCCATACCTTTTAACGCATAAAATAAATTGAATACTATAACCTCATTTCTATAACAAAATCAAGAAACATTGCCTAACTAATACGACCATGATCTCTCAGTTACGCATGCCCAAATCGCGACAGCTCCGTGAAGTAACTTTTGATATGAAGAGAAGATTTGAAGATTAGATATGTAAGAGTTGAGGTCTGATAACTATGAGAAAAGTACCCCATGTGAATGCTAACCTTGGGTGAGATAAAGTACCCCATGTGAATGCTAACCTTGGGTGAAAAGTACCCCATGTGAATGCTAACCTTGGGTGAAAAGTACCCCATGTGAATGCTAACCTTGGGTGAAAAGTACCCCATGTGAATGCTAACCTTGGGTGAGATAAAGTACCCCATGTGAATGCTAACCTTGGGTGAAAAGTACCCCATGTGAATGCTAACCTTGGGTGAAAAGTACCCCATGTGAATGCTAACCTTGGGTGAAAAGTACCCCATGTGAATGCTAACCTTGGGTGAAAAGTACCCCATGTGAATGCTAACCTTGGGTGAAAAGTACCCCATGTGAATGCTAACCTTGGGTGAAAAGTACCCCATGTGAATGCTAACCTTGGGTGAAAAGTACCCCATGTGAATGCTAACCTTGGGTGAAAAGTACCCCATGTGAATGCTAACCTTGGGTGAAAAGTACCCCATGTGAATGCTAACCTTGGGTGAAAAGTACCCCATGTGAATGCTAACCTTGGGAGAAAAGTACCCCATGTGAATGCTAACCTTGGGTGAAAAGTACCCCATGTGAATGCTAACCTTGGGTGAAAAGTACCCCATGTGAATGCTAACCTTGGGTGAAAAGTACCCCATGTGAATGCTAACCTTGGGTGAAAAGTACCCCATGTGAATGCTAACCTTGGGTGAAAAGTACCCCATGTGAATGCTAACCTTGGGTGAAAAGTACCCCATGTGAATGCTAACCTTGGGTGAAAAGTACCCCATGTGAATGCTAACCTTGGGTGAAAAGTACCCCATGTGAATGCTAACCTTGGGTGAAAAGTACCCCATGTGAATGCTAACCTTGGGTGAAAAGTACCCCATGTGAATGCTAACCTTGGGTGAAAAGTACCCCATGTGAATGCTAACCTTGGGTGAAAAGTACCCCATGTGAATGCTAACCTTGGGTGAAAAGTACCCCATGTGAATGCTAACCTTGGGTGAAAAGTACCCCATGTGAATGCTAACCTTGGGTGAAAAGTACCCCATGTGAATGCTAACCTTGCGTGAAAAGTACCCCATGTGAATGCTAACCTTGGGTGAAAAGTACCCCATGTGAATGCTAACCTTGGGTGAAAAGTACCCCATGTGAATGCTAACCTTGGGTGAAAAGTACCCCATGTGAATGCTAACCTTGGGTGAAAAGTACCCCATGTGAATGCTAACCTTGGGTGAAAAGTACCCCATGTGAATGCTAACCTTGGGTGAAAAGTACCCCATGTGAATGCTAACCTTGGGTGAAAAGTACCCCATGTGAATGCTAACCTTGGGTGAAAAGTACCCCATGTGAATGCTAACCTTGGGTGAAAAGTACCCCATGTGAATGCTAACCTTGGGTGAAAAGTACCCCATGTGAATGCTAACCTTGGGTGAAAAGTACCCCATGTGAATGCTAACCTTGGGTGAAAAGTACCCCATGTGAATGCTAACCTTGGGTGAAAAGTACCCCATGTGAATGCTAACCTTGGGTGAAAAGTACCCCATGTGAATGCTAACCTTGGGTGAAAAGTACCCCATGTGAATGCTAACCTTGGGTGAAAAGTACCCCATGTGAATGCCAACCTTGGGTGAGATAAAGTACCCCATGTGAATGCTAACCTTGGGTGAAAAGTACCCCATGTGAATGCTAACCTTGGGTGAAAAGTACCCCATGTGAATGCTAACCTTGGGTGAAAAGTACCCCATGTGAATGCTAACCTTGGGTGAAAAGTACCCCATGTGAATGCTAACCTTGGGTGAAAAGTACCCCATGTGAATGCTAACCTTGGGTGAGATAAAGTACCCCATGTGAATGCTAACCTTGGGTGAAAAGTACCCCATGTGAATGCTAACCTTGGGTGAGATAAAGTACCCCATGTGAATGCTAACCTTGGGTGAAAAGTACCCCATGTGAATGCTAACCTTGGGTGAAAAGTACCCCATGTGAATGCTAACCTTGGGTGAAAAGTACCCCATGTGAATGCTAACCTTGTGTGAAAAGTACCCCATGTGAATGCTAACCTTGGGTGAAAAGTACCCCATGTGAATGCTAACCTTGGGTGAAAAGTACCCCATGTGAATGCTAACCTTGGGTGAAAAGTACCCCATGTGAATGCTAACCTTGGGTGAAAAGTACCCCATGTGAATGCTAACCTTGGGTGAAAAGTACCCCATGTGAATGCTAACCTTGGGTGAAAAGTACCCCATGTGAATGCTAACCTTGGGTGAAAAGTACCCCATGTGAATGCTAACCTTGGGTGAAAAGTACCCCATGTGAATGCTAACCTTGGGTGAAAAGTACCCCATGTGAATGCTAACCTTGGGTGAAAAGTACCCCATGTGAATGCTAACCTTGGGTGAAAAGTACCCCATGTGAATGCTAACCTTGGGTGAAAAGTACCCCATGTGAATGCTAACCTTGGGTGAAAAGTACCCCATGTGAATGCTAACCTTGGGTGAAAAGTACCCCATGTGAATGCTAACCTTGGGTGAAAAGTACCCCATGTGAATGCTAACCTTGGGTGAAAAGTACCCCATGTGAATGCTAACCTTGGGTGAAAAGTACCCCATGTGAATGCTAACCTTGGGTGTAAAGTACCCCATGTGAATGCTAACCTTGGGTGAAAAGTACCCCATGTGAATGCTAACCTTGGGTGAAAAGTACCCCATGTGAATGCTAACCTTGGGTGAAAAGTACCCCATGTGAATGCTAACCTTGGGTGAAAAGTACCCCATGTGAATGCTAACCTTGGGTGAGATAAAGTACCCCATGTGAATGCTAACCTTGGGTGAAAAGTACCCCATGTGAATGCTAACCTTGGGTGAAAAGTACCCCATGTGAATGCTAACCTTGGGTGAAAAGTACCCCATGTGAATGCTAACCTTGGGTGAAAAGTACCCCATGTGAATGCTAACCTTGGGTGAAAAGTACCCCATGTGAATGCTAACCTTGGGTGAAAAGTACCCCATGTGAATGCTAACCTTGGGTGAAAAGTACCCCATGTGAATGCCAACCTTGGGTGAGATAAAGTACCCCATGTGAATGCTAACCTTGGGTGAAAAGTACCCCATGTGAATGCTAACCTTGGGTGAAAAGTACCCCATGTGAATGCTAACCTTGGGTGAAAAGTACCCCATGTGAATGCTAACCTTGGGTGAAAAGTACCCCATGTGAATGCTAACCTTGGGTGAAAAGTACCCCATGTGAATGCTAACCTTGGGTGAGATAAAGTACCCCATGTGAATGCTAACCTTGGGTGAAAAGTACCCCATGTGAATGCTAACCTTGGGTGAGATAAAGTACCCCATGTGAATGCTAACCTTGGGTGAAAAGTACCCCATGTGAATGCTAACCTTGGGTGAAAAGTACCCCATGTGAATGCTAACCTTGGGTGAAAAGTACCCCATGTGAATGCTAACCTTGTGTGAAAAGTACCCCATGTGAATGCTAACCTTGGGTGAAAAGTACCCCATGTGAATGCTAACCTTGGGTGAAAAGTACCCCATGTGAATGCTAACCTTGGGTGAAAAGTACCCCATGTGAATGCTAACCTTGGGTGAAAAGTACCCCATGTGAATGCTAACCTTGGGTGAAAAGTACCCCATGTGAATGCTAACCTTGGGTGAAAAGTACCCCATGTGAATGCTAACCTTGGGTGAAAAGTACCCCATGTGAATGCTAACCTTGGGTGAAAAGTACCCCATGTGAATGCTAACCTTGGGTGAAAAGTACCCCATGTGAATGCTAACCTTGGGTGAAAAGTACCCCATGTGAATGCTAACCTTGGGTGAAAAGTACCCCATGTGAATGCTAACCTTGGGTGAAAAGTACCCCATGTGAATGCTAACCTTGGGTGAAAAGTACCCCATGTGAATGCTAACCTTGGGTGAAAAGTACCCCATGTGAATGCTAACCTTGGGTGAAAAGTACCCCATGTGAATGCTAACCTTGGGTGAAAAGTACCCCATGTGAATGCTAACCTTGGGTGAAAAGTACCCCATGTGAATGCTAACCTTGGGTGTAAAGTACCCCATGTGAATGCTAACCTTGGGTGAAAAGTACCCCATGTGAATGCTAACCTTGGGTGAAAAGTACCCCATGTGAATGCTAACCTTGGGTGAAAAGTACCCCATGTGAATGCTAACCTTGGGTGAAAAGTACCCCATGTGAATGCTAACCTTGGGTGAGATAAAGTACCCCATGTGAATGCTAACCTTGGGTGAAAAGTACCCCATGTGAATGCTAACCTTGGGTGAGATAAAGTACCCCATGTGAATGCTAACCTTGGGTGAAAAGTACCCCATGTGAATGCTAACCTTGGGTGAAAAGTACCCCATGTGAATGCTAACCTTGGGTGAAAAGTACCCCATGTGAATGCTAACCTTGGGTGAAAAGTACCCCATGTGAATGCTAACCTTGGGTGAAAAGTACCCCATGTGAATGCTAACCTTGGGTGAAAAGTACCCCATGTGAATGCTAACCTTGGGTGAAAAGTACCCCATGTGAATGCTAACCTTGGGTGAAAAGTACCCCATGTGAATGCTAACCTTGGGTGAAAAGTACCCCATGTGAATGCTAACCTTGGGTGAGATAAAGTACCCCATGTGAATGCTAACCTTGGGTGAAAAGTACCCCATGTGAATGCTAACCTTGGGTGAGATAAAGTACCCCATGTGAATGCTAACCTTGGGTGAAAAGTACCCCATGTGAATGCTAACCTTGGGTGAAAAGTACCCCATGTGAATGCTAACCTTGGGTGAAAAGTACCCCATGTGAATGCTAACCTTGGGTGAAAAGTACCCCATGTGAATGCTAACCTTGGGTGAAAAGTACCCCATGTGAATGCTAACCTTGGGTGAAAAGTACCCCATGTGAATGCTAACCTTGGGTGAAAAGTACCCCATGTGAATGCTAACCTTGGGTGAAAAGTACCCCATGTGAATGCTAACCTTGGGTGAAAAGTACCCCATGTGAATGCTAACCTTGGGTGAAAAGTACCCCATGTGAATGCTAACCTTGGGTGAAAAGTACCCCATGTGAATGCTAACCTTGGGTGAAAAGTACCCCATGTGAATGCTAACCTTGGGTGAAAAGTACCCCATGTGAATGCTAACCTTGGGTGAAAAGTACTTCATGTGAATGCTAACCTTGGGTGAAAAGTACCCCATGTGAATGCTAACCTTGGGTGTAAAGTACCCCATGTGAATGCTAACCTTGGGTGAAAAGTACCCCATGTGAATGCTAACCTTGGGTGAAAAGTACCCCATGTGAATGCTAACCTTGGGTGAAAAGTACCCCATGTGAATGCTAACCTTGGGTGAAAAGTACCCCATGTGAATGCTAACCTTGGGTGAAAAGTACCCCATGTGAATGCTAACCTTGGGTGAAAAGTACCCCATGTGAATGCTAACCTTGGGTGAAAAGTACCCCATGTGAATGCTAACCTTGGGTGAAAAGTACCCCATGTGAATGCTAACCTTGGGTGAAAAGTACCCCATGTGAATGCTAACCTTGGGTGAAAAGTACCCCATGTGAATGCTAACCTTGGGTGAAAAGTACCCCATGTGAATGCTAACCTTGGGTGAAAAGTACCCCATGTGAATGCTAACCTTGGGTGAAAAGTACCCCATGTGAATGCTAACCTTGGGTGAAAAGTACCCCATGTGAATGCTAACCTTGGGTGAAAAGTACCCCATGTGAATGCTAACCTTGGGTGAAAAGTACCCCATGTGAATGCTAACCTTGGGTGAAAAGTACCCCATGTGAATGCTAACCTTGGGTGAAAAGTACCCCATGTGAATGCTAACCTTGGGTGAAAAGTACCCCATGTGAATGCTAACCTTGGGTGTAAAGTACCCCATGTGAATGCTAACCTTGGGTGAAAAGTACCCCATGTGAATGCTAACCTTGGGTGAAAAGTACCCCATGTGAATGCTAACCTTGGGTGAAAAGTACCCCATGTGAATGCTAACCTTGGGTGAAAAGTACCCCATGTGAATGCTAACCTTGGGTGAGATAAAGTACCCCATGTGAATGCTAACCTTGGGTGAAAAGTACCCCATGTGAATGCTAACCTTGGGTGAGATAAAGTACCCCATGTGAATGCTAACCTTGGGTGAAAAGTACCCCATGTGAATGCTAACCTTGGGTGAAAAGTACCCCATGTGAATGCTAACCTTGGGTGAAAAGTACCCCATGTGAATGCTAACCTTGGGTGAAAAGTACCCCATGTGAATGCTAACCTTGGGTGAAAAGTACCCCATGTGAATGCTAACCTTGGGTGAAAAGTACCCCATGTGAATGCTAACCTTGGGTGAAAAGTACCCCATGTGAATGCTAACCTTGGGTGAAAAGTACCCCATGTGAATGCTAACCTTGGGTGAAAAGTACCCCATGTGAATGCTAACCTTGGGTGAGATAAAGTACCCCATGTGAATGCTAACCTTGGGTGAAAAGTACCCCATGTGAATGCTAACCTTGGGTGAGATAAAGTACCCCATGTGAATGCTAACCTTGGGTGAAAAGTACCCCATGTGAATGCTAACCTTGGGTGAAAAGTACCCCATGTGAATGCTAACCTTGGGTGAAAAGTACCCCATGTGAATGCTAACCTTGGGTGAAAAGTACCCCATGTGAATGCTAACCTTGGGTGAAAAGTACCCCATGTGAATGCTAACCTTGGGTGAAAAGTACCCCATGTGAATGCTAACCTTGGGTGAAAAGTACCCCATGTGAATGCTAACCTTGGGTGAAAAGTACCCCATGTGAATGCTAACCTTGGGTGAAAAGTACCCCATGTGAATGCTAACCTTGGGTGAAAAGTACCCCATGTGAATGCTAACCTTGGGTGAGATAAAGTACCCCATGTGAATGCTAACCTTGGGTGAGATAAAGTACCCCATGTGAATGCTAACCTTGGGTGAAAAGTACCCCATGTGAATGCTAACCTTGGGTGAAAAGTACCCCATGTGAATGCTAACCTTGGGTGAAAAGTACCCCATGTGAATGCTAACCTTGGGTGAGATAAAGTACCCCATGTGAATGCTAACCTTGGGTGAAAAGTACCCCATGTGAATGCTAACCTTGGGTGAAAAGTACCCCATGTGAATGCTAACCTTGGGTGAAAAGTACCCCATGTGAATGCTAACCTTGGGTGAGATAAAGTACCCCATGTGAATGCTAACCTTGGGTGAAAAGTACCCCATGTGAATGCTAACCTTGGGTGAAAAGTACCCCATGTGAATGCTAACCTTGGGTGAAAAGTACCCCATGTGAATGCTAACCTTGGGTGAGATAAAGTACCCCATGTGAATGCTAACCTTGGGTGAAAAGTACCCCATGTGAATGCTAACCTTGGGTGAGATAAAGTACCCCATGTGAATGCTAACCTTGGGTGAAAAGTACCCCATGTGAATGCTAACCTTGGGTGAAAAGTACCCCATGTGAATGCTAACCTTGGGTGAAAAGTACCCCATGTGAATGCTAACCTTGGGTGAAAAGTACCCCATGTGAATGCTAACCTTGGGTGAAAAGTACCCCATGTGAATGCTAACCTTGCGTGAAAAGTACCCCATGTGAATGCTAACCTTGGGTGAAAAGTACCCCATGTGAATGCTAACCTTGGGTGAAAAGTACCCCATGTGAATGCTAACCTTGGGTGAAAAGTACCCCATGTGAATGCTAACCTTGTGTGAAAAGTACCCCATGTGAATGCTAACCTTGGGTGAAAAGTACCCCATGTGAATGCTAACCTTGGGTGAAAAGTACCCCATGTGAATGCTAACCTTGGGTGAAAAGTACCCCATGTGAATGCTAACCTTGGGTGAAAAGTACCCCATGTGAATGCTAACCTTGGGTGAAAAGTACCCCATGTGAATGCTAACCTTGGGTGAAAAGTACCCCATGTGAATGCTAACCTTGGGTGAAAAGTACCCCAAGTGAATGCTAACCTTGGGTGAAAAGTACCCCATGTGAATGCTAACCTTGGGTGAAAAGTACCCCATGTGAATGCTAACCTTGGGTGAAAAGTACCCCATGTGAATGCTAACCTTGGGTGAAAAGTACCCCATGTGAATGCTAACCTTGGGTGAAAAGTACCCCATGTGAATGCTAACCTTGGGTGAAAAGTACCCCATGTGAATGCTAACCTTGGGTGAAAAGTACCCCATGTGAATGCTAACCTTGGGTGAAAAGTACCCCATGTGAATGCTAACCTTGGGTGAAAAGTACCCCATGTGAATGCTAACCTTGGGTGAAAAGTACCCCATGTGAATGCTAACCTTGGGTGTAAAGTACCCCATGTGAATGCTAACCTTGGGTGAAAAGTACCCCATGTGAATGCTAACCTTGGGTGAAAAGTACCCCATGTGAATGCTAACCTTGGGTGAAAAGTACCCCATGTGAATGCTAACCTTGGGTGAAAAGTACCCCATGTGAATGCTAACCTTGGGTGAGATAAAGTACCCCATGTGAATGCTAACCTTGGGTGAAAAGTACCCCATGTGAATGCTAACCTTGGGTGAGATAAAGTACCCCATGTGAATGCTAACCTTGGGTGAAAAGTACCCCATGTGAATGCTAACCTTGGGTGAGATAAAGTACCCCATGTGAATGCTAACCTTGGGTGAAAAGTACCCCATGTGAATGCTAACCTTGGGTGAAAAGTACCCCATGTGAATGCTAGCCTTGGGTGAAAAGTACCCCATGTGAATGCTAACCTTGGGTGAAAAGTACCCCATGTGAATGCTAACCTTGGGTGAAAAGTACCCCATGTGAATGCTAACCTTGGGTGAAAAGTACCCCATGTGAATGCTAACCTTGGGTGAAAAGTACCCCATGTGAATGCTAACCTTGGGTGAAAAGTACCCCATGTGAATGCTAACCTTGGGTGAAAAGTACCC
Organism: Allodiplogaster pararmata; assembly: GCA_964056735.1. Taxonomy (NCBI): domain Eukaryota; kingdom Metazoa; phylum Nematoda; class Chromadorea; order Rhabditida; family Diplogasteridae; genus Allodiplogaster; species Allodiplogaster pararmata. Next base: position 27,343,548 of record OZ057405.1, read on the forward strand.
CATGTGAATGCTAACCTTGGGTGAGATAAAGTACCCCATGTGAATGCTAACCTTGGGTGAAAAGTACCCCATGTGAATGCTAACCTTGGGTGAGATAAAGTACCCCATGTGAATGCTAACCTTGGGTGAAAAGTACCCCATGTGAATGCTAACCTTGGGTGAAAAGTACCCCATGTGAATGCTAACCTTGGGTGAAAAGTACCCCATGTGAATGCTAACCTTGGGTGAAAAGTACCCCATGTGAATGCTAACCTTGGGTGAAAAGTACCCCATGTGAATGCTAACCTTGGGTGAAAAGTACCCCATGTGAATGCTAACCTTGGGTGAAAAGTACCCCATGTGAATGCTAACCTTGGGTGAAAAGTACCCCATGTGAATGCTAACCTTGGGTGAGATAAAGTACCCCATGTGAATGCTAACCTTGGGTGAGATAAAGTACCCCATGTGAATGCTAACCTTGGGTGAAAAGTACCCCATGTGAATGCTAACCTTGGGTGAAAAGTACCCCATGTGAATGCTAACCTTGGGTGAAAAGTACCCCATGTGAATGCTAACCTTGGGTGAAAAGTACCCCATGTGAATGCTAACCTTGGGTGAAAAGTACCCCATGTGAATGCTAACCTTGGGTGAAAAGTACCCCATGTGAATGCTAACCTTGGGTGAAAAGTACCCCATGTGAATGCTAACCTTGGGTGAAAAGTACCCCATGTGAATGCTAACCTTGGGTGAAAAGTACCCCATGTGAATGCTAACCTTGGGTGAAAAGTACCCCATGTGAATGCTAACCTTGGGTGAAAAGTACCCCATGTGAATGCTAACCTTGGGTGAGATAAAGTACCCCATGTGAATGCTAACCTTGGGTGAAAAGTACCCCATGTGAATGCTAACCTTGGGTGAAAAGTACCCCATGTGAATGCTAACCTTGGGTGAAAAGTACCCCATGTGAATGCTAACCTTGGGTGAAAAGTACCCCATGTGAATGCTAACCTTGGGTGAAAAGTACCCCATGTGAATGCTAACCTTGGGTGAAAAGTACCCCATGTGAATGCTAACCTTGGGTGAAAAGTACCCCATGTGAATGCTAACCTTGGGTGAAAAGTACCCCATGTGAATGCTAACCTTGGGTGAAAAGTACCCCATGTGAATGCTAACCTTGGGTGAAAAGTACCCCATGTGAATGCTAACCTTGGGTGAAAAGTACCCCATGTGAATGCTAACCTTGGGTGAAAAGTACCCCATGTGAATGCTAACCTTGGGTGAAAAGTACCCCATGTGAATGCTAACCTTGGGTGAAAAGTACCCCATGTGAATGCTAACCTTGGGTGAGATAAAGTACCCCATGTGAATGCTAACCTTGGGTGAAAAGTACCCCATGTGAATGCTAACCTTGGGTGAGATAAAGTACCCCATGTGAATGCTAACCTTGGGTGAAAAGTACCCCATGTGAATGCTAACCTTGGGTGAAAAGTACCCCATGTGAATGCTAACCTTGGGTGAAAAGTACCCCATGTGAATGCTAACCTTGGGTGAAAAGTACCCCATGTGAATGCTAACCTTGGGTGAAAAGTACCCCATGTGAATGCTAACCTTGGGTGAAAAGTACCCCATGTGAATGCTAACCTTGGGTGAAAAGTACCCCATGTGAATGCTAACCTTGGGTGAAAAGTACCCCATGTGAATGCTAACCTTGGGTGAAAAGTACCCCATGTGAATGCTAACCTTGGGTGAGATAAAGTACCCCATGTGAATGCTAACCTTGGGTGAGATAAAGTACCCCATGTGAATGCTAACCTTGGGTGAAAAGTACCCCATGTGAATGCTAACCTTGGGTGAAAAGTACCCCATGTGAATGCTAACCTTGGGTGAAAAGTACCCCATGTGAATGCTAACCTTGGGTGAAAAGTACCCCATGTGAATGCTAACCTTGGGTGAAAAGTACCCCATGTGAATGCTAACCTTGGGTGAAAAGTACCCCATGTGAATGCTAACCTTGGGTGAAAAGTACCCCATGTGAATGCTAACCTTGGGTGAAAAGTACCCCATGTGAATGCTAACCTTGGGTGAAAAGTACCCCATGTGAATGCTAACCTTGGGTGAAAAGTACCCCATGTGAATGCTAACCTTGGGTGAAAAGTACCCCATGTGAATGCTAACCTTGGGTGAGATAAAGTACCCCATGTGAATGCTAACCTTGGGTGAAAAGTACCCCATGTGAATGCTAACCTTGGGTGAAAAGTACCCCATGTGAATGCTAACCTTGGGTGAAAAGTACCCCATGTGAATGCTAACCTTGGGTGAAAAGTACCCCATGTGAATGCTAACCTTGGGTGAAAAGTACCCCATGTGAATGCTAACCTTGGGTGAAAAGTACCCCATGTGAATGCTAACCTTGGGTGAAAAGTACCCCATGTGAATGCTAACCTTGGGTGAAAAGTACCCCATGTGAATGCTAACCTTGGGTGAAAAGTACCCCATGTGAATGCTAACCTTGGGTGAAAAGTACCCCATGTGAATGCTAACCTTGGGTGAAAAGTACCCCATGTGAATGCTAACCTTGGGTGAAAAGTACCCCATGTGAATGCTAACCTTGGGTGAGATACTCTTGGATAGAAAAGTACCCCATGTGAATGCTAACCTTGGGTGAGATACTCTTGGATAGAAAAGTACCCCATGTGAATGCTAACCTTGGGTGAGATACTCTTGGATAGAAAAGTACCCCATGTGAATGCTAACCTTGGGTGAAAAGTACCCCATGTGAATGCTAACCTTGGGTGAGATAAAGTACCCCATGTGAATGCTAACCTTGGGTGAAAAGTACCCCATGTGAATGCTAACCTTGGGTGAAAAGTACCCCATGTGAATGCTAACCTTGGGTGAAAAGTACCCCATGTGAATGCTAACCTTGGGTGAAAAGTACCCCATGTGAATGCTAACCTTGGGTGAAAAGTACCCCATGTGAATGCTAACCTTGGGTGAAAAGTACCCCATGTGAATGCTAACCTTGGGTGAAAAGTACCCCATGTGAATGCTAACCTTGGGTGAAAAGTACCCCATGTGAATGCTAACCTTGGGTGAAAAGTACCCCATGTGAATGCTAACCTTGGGTGAAAAGTACCCCATGTGAATGCTAACCTTGGGTGAAAAGTACCCCATGTGAATGCTAACCTTGGGTGAAAAGTACCCCATGTGAATGCTAACCTTGGGTGAGATAAAGTACCCCATGTGAATGCTAACCTTGGGTGAAAAGTACCCCATGTGAATGCTAACCTTGGGTGAAAAGTACCCCATGTGAATGCTAACCTTGGGTGAAAAGTACCCCATGTGAATGCTAACCTTGGGTGAAAAGTACCCCATGTGAATGCTAACCTTGGGTGAAAAGTACCCCATGTGAATGCTAACCTTGGGTGAAAAGTACCCCATGTGAATGCTAACCTTGGGTGAAAAGTACCCCATGTGAATGCTAACCTTGGGTGAAAAGTACCCCATGTGAATGCTAACCTTGGGTGAAAAGTACCCCATGTGAATGCTAACCTTGGGTAAAAAGTACCCCATGTGAATGCTAACCTTGGGTGAAAAGTACCCCATGTGAATGCTAACCTTGGGTGAAAAGTACCCCATGTGAATGCTAACCTTGGGTGAAAAGTACCCCATGTGAATGCTAACCTTGGGTGAAAAGTACCCCATGTGAATGCTAACCTTGGGTGAAAAGTACCCCATGTGAATGCTAACCTTGGGTGAAAAGTACCCCATGTGAATGCTAACCTTGGGTGAAAAGTACCCCATGTGAATGCTAACCTTGGGTGAAAAGTACCCCATGTGAATGCTAACCTTGGGTGAAAAGTACCCCATGTGAATGCTAACCTTGGGTGAAAAGTACCCCATGTGAATGCTAACCTTGGGTGAAAAGTACCCCATGTGAATGCTAACCTTGGGTGAAAAGTACCCCATGTGAATGCTAACCTTGGGTGAAAAGTACCCCATGTGAATGCTAACCTTGGGTGAAAAGTACCCCATGTGAATGCTAACCTTGGGTGAAAAGTACCCCATGTGAATGCTAACCTTGGGTGAAAAGTACCCCATGTGAATGCTAACCTTGGGTGAGATAAAGTACCCCATGTGAATGCTAACCTTGGGTGAGATAAAGTACCCCATGTGAATGCTAACCTTGGGTGAAAAGTACCCCATGTGAATGCTAACCTTGGGTGAAAAGTACCCCATGTGAATGCTAACCTTGGGTGAAAAGTACCCCATGTGAATGCTAACCTTGGGTGAAAAGTACCCCATGTGAATGCTAACCTTGGGTGAAAAGTACCCCATGTGAATGCTAACCTTGGGTGAGATAAAGTACCCCATGTGAATGCTAACCTTGGGTGAAAAGTACCCCATGTGAATGCTAACCTTGGGTGAAAAGTACCCCATGTGAATGCTAACCTTGGGTGAAAAGTACCCCATGTGAATGCTAACCTTGTGTGAAAAGTACCCCATGTGAATGCTAACCTTGGGTGAAAAGTACCCCATGTGAATGCTAACCTTGGGTGAAAAGTACCCCATGTGAATGCTAACCTTTGGTGAAAAGTACCCCATGTGAATGCTAACCTTGGGTGAAAAGTACCCCATGTGAATGCTAACCTTGGGTGAAAAGTACCCCATGTGAATGCTAACCTTGGGTGAAAAGTACCCCATGTGAATGCTAACCTTGGGTGAAAAGTACCCCATGTGAATGCTAACCTTGGGTGAAAAGTACCCATGTGAATGCTAACCTTGGGTGAAAAGTACCCCATGTGAATGCTAACCTTGGGTGAAAAGTACCCCATGTGAATGCTAACCTTGGGTGAAAAGTACCCCATGTGAAGGCTAACCTTGGGTGAAAAGTACCCCATGTGAATGCTAACCTTGGGTGAGATACTCTTGGATAGAAAAGTACCCCATGTGAATGCTAACCTTGGGTGAGATAGAAAAGTACCCCATGTGAATGCTAACCTTGGGTGAGATAGAAAAGTACCCCATGTGAATGCTAACCTTGGGTGAAAAGTACCCCATGTGAATGCTAACCTTGGGTGAAAAGTACCCCATGTGAATGCTAACCTTGGGTGAAAAGTACCCCATGTGAATGCTAACCTTGGGTGAGATACTCTTGGATAGAAAAGTACCCCATGTGAATGCTAACCTTGGGTGAGATAGAAAAGTACCCCATGTGAATGCTAACCTTGGGTGAGATAGAAAAGTACCCCATGTGAATGCTAACCTTGGGTGAGATAGAAAAGTACCCCATGTGAATGCTAACCTTGGGTGAGATAGAAAAGTACCCCATGTGAATGCTAACCTTGGGTGAGATAAAAGTACCCCATGTGAATGCTAACCTTGGGTGAGATAAAAGTACCCCATGTGAATGCTAACCTTGGGTGAGATAGAAAAGTACCCCATGTGAATGCTAACCTTGGGTGAGATAGAAAAGTACCCCATGTGAATGCTAACCTTGGGTGAGATAGAAAAGTACCCCATGTGAATGCTAACCTTGGGTGAGATAGAAAAGTACCCCATGTGAATGCTAACCTTGGGTGAGATAGAAAAGTACCCCATGTGAATGCTAACCTTGGGTGAGATAAAAGTACCCCATGTGAATGCTAACCTTGGGTGAGATAAAAGTACCCCATGTGAATGCTAACCTTGGGTGAGATAAAAGTACCCCATGTGAATGCTAACCTTGGGTGAGATAAAAGTACCCCATGTGAATGCTAACCTTGGGTGAGATAAAAGTACCCCATGTGAATGCTAACCTTGGGTGAGATAGAAAAGTACCCCATGTGAATGCTAACCTTGGGTGAGATAGAAAAGTACCCCATGTGAATGCTAACCTTGGGTGAGATAGAAAAGTACCCCATGTGAATGCTAACCTTGGGTGAGATAGAAAAGTACCCCATGTGAATGCTAACCTTGGGTGAGATAGAAAAGTACCCCATGTGAATGCTAACCTTGGGTGAGATAAAAGTACCCCATGTGAATGCTAACCTTGGGTGAGATAAAAGTACCCCATGTGAATGCTAACCTTGGGTGAGATAAAAGTACCCCATGTGAATGCTAACCTTGGGTGAGATAGAAAAGTACCCCATGTGAATGCTAACCTTGGGTGAGATAAAAGTACCCCATGTGAATGCTAACCTTGGGTGAGATAAAAGTACCCCATGTGAATGCTAACCTTGGGTGAGATAAAAGTACCCCATGTGAATGCTAACCTTGGGTGAGATAGAAAAGTACCCCATGTGAATGCTAACCTTGGGTGAGATAGAAAAGTACCCCATGTGAATGCTAACCTTGGGTGAGATAGAAAAGTACCCCATGTGAATGCTAACCTTGGGTGAGATAGAAAAGTACCCCATGTGAATGCTAACCTTGGGTGAGATAGAAAAGTACCCCATGTGAATGCTAACCTTGGGTGAGATAAAAGTACCCCATGTGAATGCTAACCTTGGGTGAGATAAAAGTACCCCATGTGAATGCTAACCTTGGGTGAGATAAAAGTACCCCATGTGAATGCTAACCTTGGGTGAGATAAAAGTACCCCATGTGAATGCTAACCTTGGGTGAGATAGAAAAGTACCCCATGTGAATGCTAACCTTGGGTGAGATAGAAAAGTACCCCATGTGAATGCTAACCTTGGGTGAGATAGAAAAGTACCCCATGTGAATGCTAACCTTGGGTGAGATAGAAAAGTACCCCATGTGAATGCTAACCTTGGGTGAGATAGAAAAGTACCCCATGTGAATGCTAACCTTGGGTGAGATAAAAGTACCCCATGTGAATGCTAACCTTGGGTGAGATAAAAGTACCCCATGTGAATGCTAACCTTGGGTGAGATAAAAGTACCCCATGTGAATGCTAACCTTGGGTGAGATAAAAGTACCCCATGTGAATGCTAACCTTGGGTGAGATAAAAGTACCCCATGTGAATGCTAACCTTGGGTGAGATAGAAAAGTACCCCATGTGAATGCTAACCTTGGGTGAGATAAAAGTACCCCATGTGAATGCTAACCTTGGGTGAGATAAAAGTACCCCATGTGAATGCTAACCTTGGGTGAGATAGAAAAGTACCCCATGTGAATGCTAACCTTGGGTGAGATAAAAGTACCCCATGTGAATGCTAACCTTGGGTGAGATAAAAGTACCCCATGTGAATGCTAACCTTGGGTGAGATAAAAGTACCCCATGTGAATGCTAACCTTGGGTGAGATAGAAAAGTACCCCATGTGAATGCTAACCTTGGGTGAGATAGAAAAGTACCCCATGTGAATGCTAACCTTGGGTGAGATAGAAAAGTACCCCATGTGAATGCTAACCTTGTGTGAGATAGAAAAGTACCCCATGTGAATGCTAACCTTGGGTGAGATAGAAAAGTACCCCATGTGAATGCTAACCTTGGGTGAGATAAAAGTACCCCATGTGAATGCTAACCTTGGGTGAGATAAAAGTACCCCATGTGAATGCTAACCTTGGGTGAGATAAAAGTACCCCATGTGAATGCTAACCTTGGGTGAGATAAAAGTACCCCATGTGAATGCTAACCTTGGGTGAGATAAAAGTACCCCATGTGAATGCTAACCTTGGGTGAGATAGAAAAGTACCCCATGTGAATGCTAACCTTGGGTGAGATAAAAGTACCCCATGTGAATGCTAACCTTGGGTGAGATAAAAGTACCCCATGTGAATGCTAACCTTGGGTGAGATAAAAGTACCCCATGTGAATGCTAACCTTGGGTGAGATAGAAAAGTACCCCATGTGAATGCTAACCTTGGGTGAGATAGAAAAGTACCCCATGTGAATGCTAACCTTGGGTGAGATAGAAAAGTACCCCATGTGAATGCTAACCTTGGGTGAGATAGAAAAGTACCCCATGTGAATGCTAACCTTGGGTGAGATAGAAAAGTACCCCATGTGAATGCTAACCTTGGGTGAGATAAAAGTACCCCATGTGAATGCTAACCTTGGGTGAGATAAAAGTACCCCATGTGAATGCTAACCTTGGGTGAGATAAAAGTACCCCATGTGAATGCTAACCTTGGGTGAGATAAAAGTACCCCATGTGAATGCTAACCTTGGGTGAGATAAAAGTACCCCATGTGAATGCTAACCTTGGGTGAGATAGAAAAGTACCCCATGTGAATGCTAACCTTGGGTGAGATAAAAGTACCCCATGTGAATGCTAACCTTGGGTGAGATAAAAGTACCCCATGTGAATGCTAACCTTGGGTGAGATAAAAGTACCCCATGTGAATGCTAACCTTGGGTGAGATAGAAAAGTACCCCATGTGAATGCTAACCTTGGGTGAGATAAAAGTACCCCATGTGAATGCTAACCTTGGGTGAGATACTCTTGGATACTTTAATCATCTCTTCTCGCCGATAGGCAATGATGCATTTTGATCCGGCGACTTCTTCCTTCGTGATTGTCCCGCCACTTCTATCCTTCGCTTCCGACGACGTTGTGGTGCTGACCTGCTGTGCGACAAGAGTCTCCACAACACTCCCTGCCCTCTTGGGCGTGCTGACCTGCTGTGCGACAAGAGTCTCCACAACACTCCCTGCCCTCTTGGGCGTGCTGACCTGCTGTGCGACAAGAGTCTCCACAACACTCCCTGCCCTCTTGGGCGTGCTGACCTGCTGTGCGACAAGAGTCTCCACAACACTCCCTGCCCTCTTGGGCGTGCTGACCTGCTGTGCGACAAGAGTCTCCACAACACTCCCTGCCCTCTTGGGCGTGCTGACCTGCTGTGCGACAAGAGTCTCCACAACACTCCCTGCCCTCTTGGGCGTGCTGACCTGCTGTGCGACAAGAGTCTCCACAACACTCCCTGCCCTCTTGGGCGTGCTGACCTGCTGTGCGACAAGAGTCTCCACAACACTCCCTGCCCTCTTGGGCGTGCTGACCTGCTGTGCGACAAGAGTCTCCACAACACTCCCTGCCCTCTTGGGCGTGCTGACCTGCTGTGCGACAAGAGTCTCCACAACACTCCCTGCCCTCTTGGGCTCTTCTTTCAACGATTTTATCCTGTTTCCTTTCGAGGTCGTCTTCTTCTCTTCTATCAATTTTTGATAGCCACCGAGAAAAGGTTCTTCTTCTAAGGGGAACCTGCAAGCTCAGGCATTCGACTCATATTAGTAAGGTTCTTCTTCTAAGGGGAACCTGCAAGCTCAGGCATTCGACTCATATTAGTAATTGTTAAAATTGTGCTCTAAAAAGTTATGAAGAATTAAAATAAAATGACTGAGAACTGGTAAAAATTTATTAAAATGACTGAGAACTGGTAAAAATTTATTAAAATGACTGAGAACTGGTAAAAATTTATTGAAATGACTGAGAACTGGTAAAAATTTATTAAAATGACTGAGAACTGGTAAAAATTTATTGAAAAAGCGGAAATAGTCTTTGCATGAGAAAAAAAAGATGTTTAGCAACAAGTTTGAACTAAAACCGAAATGGAAACTCTGTAAGCTATAAACCTATCATACGGATTTTCTGCTTCAGTTTTGAGTACATGAAAACTCTGGAAACCTCTTTTAACTTAATTCTAACTTTTTGCTAGCATATTCTTGCCATTGCTCTACCGAGATGGAGTCCCTGATGGAAATCATCTCTCCCCGCATGTAATACTTCTTCGCCTTCTTCAGTCTTGACGGAACGAATCTGAATTATTCAAATTCAAAATTGAATTCTATAATTCTTAGAGCACTTGATTCTCCAACTTTTGACAATTTCTGTTTAGATTTCGTCTTTATGTTATCCGCTTTTCAGAGTACATTTTATTGCCGCTATCAACTTTTCTTTTATGAACCAACTTTTCTATAAGTTCGATATACTGACAAGGTCTTCCTGTGTTCCCCTTTAAAATGGTACATTTTTTGAGAGAAAATATCTTCTTTTAAAAAAACTACTTATTAATTTCTCCTCTCTGCGAGGCAATCGAACTTCCGATTTCTAATCACAAATCAACACACGAGAAGAGTAAATATGAAGGAATTATAATCAAAATGGTTGAACGAGTCTTCAATTCTCCCGGAAATACGATTATGCATTCTTATTCTTTATCAGCCTACTTGAGAAAAATTTTTTTAATTAAAGGAAGAAGGAAATTTCCCAATTGATTGTACATCTCCCCTAAAATTCTGCTCTATGCGAAAGTTTCTTTGCCCTTTCTCTTCAAGTATCGGCCCCTAACCTTATAACTCTCTCCGGAGTCCGAACCAGAAAAATTCTAGCTGGGCTGGTTCGACAGCCCATTCGTATAACCTATTGTTTGTCAACTGGTACAACGATGTCTGCATTCACGAGAAACAGGTAGTGCAATTCACGAGAAACAGGACGACTATGAAAATACATCAAAAACATCACAGCATACCGTACATCATAGTGATCTTTCACTAAGAAAATCCAACCCACTTACTTGAACTTGGCAGGTTTCTGAATTTCCACCACAGCTCCGTTCTTATTTTCCTCACTCGCACTCTTCACGTTTAAATTTTCCTTGTTGCGCAAGTTCTTCGTTATGTCTTTCGCCTAAAAGATGAATAATCATCAGGGAACGGCAGGCCTTTGAGAGAGCACGAGAGCGTGTGCTGTGAAAGAGAGGATGCAGACGATCAGAGAATTTGTATCACTAGCTTTCTTGGATAGCGCATAGATTTTACCCGCACTGCGGGTAAGAGAAACAAAAGATGACTCATCTCTTCATAAGCTCCATAAAAATCTCAGCAAAGTGATAAAGCGGTTGCTACCCACAACTGGAAGACCGCTGGGTTCGATGCCGCCCCTTCATCATCTTTTTCATGCGGTTCTTCAATCATAGTTCTTTTTAACCAGACTTCACTGCTTTGTCGGAAAAGAACCTATATATCCCAGCCCTCTATCAAATAAGTTACCATTGACAACTTTCCAACAAAAAATTACTCATTTCCTTAAGAAATTTCCTGAATTTCTGCAAAAAGCTGCACCTAACCAGCTTCCAATTTAGCGCCCTTTTTCAAACTGGTGTTAGCTACGCCTGCAAACCTCCTAAGAATAACCTGCTGCAGCAGTTGACCGAATTCCCGGGTCTCTTCTCCTTCTTCCTCCGACTCTTCTTTCTCCACATCAATTGCCTCTCTCCGGTGAGTTGATTCGCTCTTTGCTACCGTTTCTTTCACCTGATCATTATCATCAATCTCTACCCCTTCATTATGAAAAGTTAAGAACTTAAAAAGCACGCATTTGTATTTTATTTATTTGTTTTTGGGCAGGAAAACCTGGTTTTTCAGTGTTTTCCATATATTTATTATATTCTGAAAAAAATTGCTTGACTTACATGTCAAATAGTACAACTTTGACAGAAGAAAGACTTCCGTTAGTACTCAAATGACTATATTCAATACTATGTTTTAGAAAATCCCTTCCAGTTTAGACATGGAAAAACTCCACGAAAAACCACAATCAATGACTGAAAACCTGTGGTAGACCTATGAAAACCATTATATAATAAACTCGTTTCGTGAAGAGCTTCATCATTTTCTCCTCAAATTCTTCGGCGTACTGTAACCAGGGGCCTCTTTCTAATTGGATATTTTGGATACAATATTGTCTTTCTAATCTTTCGATACAGCGATACAAATGGATACAGCGATATTTTGTGAAGAGCACCTGTATCCCTGTAAAGGTTCTCTCTCTAATCTTTTACAGTTTACAGCAAAAAATCGAATCTTTACAGGAAACGGATACAAATTTACAGTTCTAGAGGCTGCTGTAAAGATGGATACAGCTTGCATTTACGATGTTTTTTCTTTATGTTTTTGTTTTTCTTCTTCATCTTTTGTTTTTTCTTCTTCATATTTTGTTTTTTCTTCTTCATATTTTGCCAACTCTATTTTTTCTTTCTTTTTTCACCAAAATGTTTACAAATATTTGATTTTTTTTTGTCCATTAATAGTATACATAAATGAAAACAAAATAATTTTAGCATTTGTATATTCATATAAGGGTTCTTTTTAACTTGGGTGCGCGCTTTACTTGAGGGGTTTTTTTTTAAAAAAACTTTTCAAAAGAATATTTTCACATTAAAAACAACGCTTAGGCTTAGTAAAAAGTTTACGATTTAGAAAGTGGTTTTTTTCTTCCAAAAACTAACTGGAATAGTTAACATTAAATTTAGCTTAGGCTAAGTGAAACTTACGCTAACGAGACCATTACGGCTTAGTTGGTAAAGACCGTTTTATTGAAATTCCTTCAAGTAGTATAGGGTCCAAAAAACAACAGAAAATCTAAAAAAGTTAGTGAAAAAACAACTTTTTTGAGTTGAAAAAATTTTTTGTTGTTGAAAAACTTGAAGCCTACATCGTTTACTTAGGTCACGTTTACAAAGAACAAAAAACTCGAAAACTAAAGCCTAGTTTAGCCGAAAAATCTTACCAGTTAATTTGCACTAACTCACGCCTCCATGTTATCATATTTTCAATCATGTATAATAACAATGTAAAATTGGAAAAAAAAGACTTCAAGTGTTTGAATAATGTTTGATGCCAAAAATGAAGGAAAAACTGAAGGTGGCAAAATATGAAGAAAAAACTTAAGGTGCAAAAATAATAAGAAAAAAGAGAGAAAAAAAAACAAAATTTGAAGAAAAAATGAAGAAAAACAAAATAAGTAGAGAAAAAATGAAGAAGAAAAAACAAAATATGAAGAAAATTGACCGAGCAAACGAAAATTGTCCCAAACTCAACAAATATTTGTATCCGATACAGCAACTTTTTGTATCGACTGCTGTATCGGATACAACTGTGAACTGTATCCATTTATTTATAGGAGAGATTAGAAAGACAAGTAAAATATCGCTGTATCCAAACTTCCATTGTATTGCTGTATCCAAAATATCCAATTAGAAAGAGGCCCCAGGGGTTAAATGGAGCCGCCCAATTCGGGTTTACATGTACCCGCCGCTCAAAATTTGGTGGAAAAAAGAAGAGGGGATGAAGGAAAAGGGTAGGAAAAGAGAGGGAGTTTTTTGTCAATAGTGTGTGTACATGTATCCGCCGACGGGACCGATCCGGTCACTATTTAACCCCTGACTGTAACACATTCGAAAAAAAACAACGAATATATGAATGTAGGAACGAGTTTTTTTAATGAATAAAGTATAACTCACGACAAAAGGTGGTGATTTCTCATAGAAATCCCTATCAACTGTTAGGGAAGAAGGGATGGCGGAAGCTCGTAGGCACTTTACCCGCAGCGAGCCCTCCCTCACAAGCTCACTGTATCTGCGCAAGTCATTGTTGTCGCAGAGTACGGTAACTGCTGCTCCTTCCCCTCCTGCAATGTTCACATGGTCTTTATTGACTCAAAGATGCCGATGCATAGAAGCTTGACTAAGGGTATTTATTGAAAAGGATATATGCGCTATCGAACAAAGGCTAATGACGAATTCTCTACTTATCATCGCCAAGTTTCATCAGCCTCTGTAGAGAGTGATTGTTTTTTTGGAGCTTTTTTGGCGGGTGGTGAGAAATAGACTGGTTCCATCTAATTTTACTGATTGCTTAGTATAAGTACTTATGGAATTTCTATACACGTGAGCAGGGGTTAAATAGTCATGACAGATCTTCTGTCGGCGGGACTCTGTTTTCCAAATCATGAGGGGGGACCCTTATGTGAAAAAATTTTCCGCCTTTGGCAGGCCTCTGTTTTTTTTTCCATAAGGGGGGAACCAGGGGTTGAATGGAGCCACCCAATATGGGTTTACATGTATCCGCCGCTCAAAGTTTGGAGAAAAAAGAAGAGGGGATGAAGGAAAAGGGTAAGAAAAGAAAGGGAGTTTTTTGTCAATAGTGTGTGTACATGTATCCGCCGACGGGACCGATCCGGTCACTATGTAACCCCTGGGAGAAAACCTTTTGTGAAAAAAAAAATTCCCGCCTTCGGCGGGCGTCTTTTTCTTTCACACTAAAAAAACCCCTACACGTGTGAGAAATAATACAGCTTTTATTGTCTAGACAGAGATTTCTCGCAGCTATGTATAAATACTCAGAAAATTATATTGTGAGTTTGAATGCCTTCTTCTTTCCGCTAATCAACCCCCTAGCGGTTGCTTGCCTTCTCTCTCTGACTTTCTCTCTTTCTCCTTTATCTCCATATCTCTTTATAGCTCTATCGCTTGAGCATGGCTTCAAGCTGCGAAGATACATCCTGAAGCAAGCTTCACATTAAAATTATCACAGCATCAACTAATACTTGTCCTCGCGTGGCATAATGGTAGCGTGTTCGACTATTGAGCGAAGATTCCATTGGCAAACTCACCCAGGACAGATCCACCCAAACCAAGGGAGTAAAGACATTTTGGTGGTGCTCATGCACGAATCTGACTCTCCCCACTGCTGCTATTCAGACTAGCTTTTGCTATAGCGGGCAGCCACTGGTTGTACCAGGATAGGTTTGTCCTGCATTTCAGAAGAACGCGTACCCAGCCGCGAGGCGGGAACATGCGCGAGGAAGATTATAACTAATACTCAAACAGTATTACCGGAGGCGCGGACAAGGATTACGATTATGAGATATTTGATATTATCATCTCAGTATTTCACCGTCGTAAAGCCCATTTATTTTTTATTCATAAGTCTTTCTCGGCAACTAGGACAAGCTTTTCCACCATTTCGAAGAAAGAAGTTTCAACTTTTTGGTACAGTTTTCTATTGTATTGAGTGAGCTGTGTACCGTATCTAGCAGCCCTTCCTATACGATGGAGATAGGTGTCGACGTCAAATGAAGGACCGATGTTGATAACTAGATTTACTTTCTCCGCGTCGATGCCACGTGCAATCTGCAAATTATCACAGGCTGAAAAATGACACTTCCGCATAATCAAAAAATCGATAATTAATGTATGTATAAAAAAAAACTAATATATGTATGTCAAATTACGGCATTGATAAACTTTTTATTTATTGTTGATTTAATGTAGTGTTTAGTAAGTGAAATAATCCTGTAAGTGAAATAAAAAAAGCAAATGTTTCCCACCCATGAATTACAGGTAAACGAGAATGAGATAGTAATGTGAGACCTTCTGTCGGCGGGCCTCTGTTATTCCAAATCACAAGGGGGACCCTTCTGTCGGCGGGCCTCTGTTATTCCAAATCACAAGGGGGACCCTTCTGTCGGCGGGCCTCTGTTATTCCAAATCACAAGGGGGACCCTTCTGTCGGCGGGCCTCTGTTATTCCAAATCACAAGGGGGACCCTTCTGTCGGCGGGCCTCTGTTATTCCAAATCACAAGGGGGACCCTTCTGTCGGCGGGCCTCTGTTATTCCAAATCACAAGGGGGACCCTTCTGTCGGCGGGCCTCTGTTATTCCAAATCACAAGGGGGACCCTTCTGTCGGCGGGCCTCTGTTATTCCAAATCACAAGGGGGACCCTTCTGTCGGCGGGCCTCTGTTATTCCAAATCACAAGGGGGACCCTTCTGTCGGCGGGCCTCTGTTATTCCAAATCACAAGGAGGACCCTTCTGTCGGCGGGCCTCTGTTATTCCAAATCACAAGGGGGACCCTTCTGTCGGCGGGCCTCTGTTATTCCAAATCACAAGGGGGACCCTTCTGTCGGCGGGCCTCTGTTATTCCAAATCACAAGGGGGACCCTTCTGTCGGCGGGCCTCTGTTATTCCAAATCACAAGGGGGACCCTTCTGTCGGCGGGCCTCTGTTATTCCAAATCACAAGGGGGACCCTTCTGTCGGCGGGCCTCTGTTATTCCAAATCACAAGGAGGACCCTTCTGTCGGCGGGCCTCTGTTATTCCAAATCACAAGGGGGACCCTTCTTTCGGCGGGCCTCTGTTATTCCAAATCACAAGGGGGACCCTTCTGTCGGCGGGCCTCTGTTATTCCAAATCACAAGGGGGACCCTTCTGTCGGCGGGCCTCTGTTATTCCAAATCACAAGGGGGACCCTTCTGTCGGCGGGCCTCTGTTATTCCAAATCACAAGGGGGACCCTTCTGTCGGCGGGCCTCTGTTATTCCAAATCACAAGGGGGACCCTTATGTTAAACAAAAACCTTTTTTTTCACGGGCCTCTGTTTTTTTATCATAAGCGGGGCCCTTATGTGAAAAATTTTTCCCTTTTGGCGAGCGTCTGTACCCTTTTCTTGCACACTAAAAAACCCTCGAGGTATACTGTACCCTTTTCTTGCACACTAAAAAACCCTTGAGGTATACTGTACCCTTTTCTTGCACACTAAAAAACCCTTGAGGTATACTGTACCCTTTTCTTGCACACTAAAAAACCCTTGAGGTATACTGTACCCTTTTCTTGCACACTAAAAAACCCTCGAGGTATACTGTACCCTTTTCTTGCACACTAAAAAACCCTCGAGGTATACTGTACCCTTTTCTTGCACACTAAAAAACCCTTGAGGTATACTGTAAAAACGAGAAAAGCTCCACTGATACGATTTATTGAAGAAAAAAACCGTTATTTTTCACTTTAAAATGATTTTTTATTGTTTTCTGAGCTAATTTCACGTGAAAAATCGATTGATATCAAGTTGTTCAGAGACGAATATTAGTTGGATAGATACTTCCTGGCTTGAATTTCAGTCTATCAATAGCTTGCTTTCTCTCCGATTAAAACTGACCAAGTCTGTTGAGACGAGCACTTTGATCTTGCCTAATTTCAATTTCTGAATGGCATCGTCCCGGTCAATTTGAAGCATTGCGGATGAAATGGAAGCAACGTTGACGCCTTCTTTACTCAGAGACTCGCACACTTGTTGCGACCTGCAAGCAACAGTCTATACTGCATCGGAAAAATCATCTTTCCAAAGGAGTGATTATGTAAATGATGATCATGAAGTGTCGTAAGAAGTCGCACGGCCAAATAAGCTTCAGCAGAGACTTAGACGAGAAAAATTACTTTGCAATCAGGGGTTTTTTAGTGTGCAAGAAAAAGGTACATACGCCCGCTGAAAACGGCAAAAAATTGTCACATAAGGGTCCCCCCTCATGATAAAAAAACAACAAAGAACCGCGAAAAAAAATGTTCTCATAAGGGTTTCCCCTCATGATTTGGATAAACAGAGGACCGCCGACAGAAGGTCTCACATGACTATTTGACCCCTGATTGTAATATGACGAATGTACAATTTGGGTTGGTAATTGCCGCCGTGCGAAGCGTTGCTTTCACTAAAGCTCTCTGAATCATCTCATTATATCTAGAGGTTATCAAATATGATGTTATTCATGCTCAAATCATTCTAGATGTTTTTGTTCTTTGCTTGAATTTGACCACTCTTCCTGAAATACTTGAAGATGAAAACTTCGTCACAAATTTTTTGCTCAAACTCTGCTTTTTTATTGACTGATTCTCTTTGGCAAAGCAGTAGTAGAATAACTTTAGATGTATGAATAACTTTAGATGTATGAATAACTTTAGATGTATGAATAACTTTAGATGTATGCGTTTGAATTGAAGTCAGAACTGACCATACTTCTACAAAAGCAACTTGGAATTATTGAACTTTTTTTCAGGTATCACGACTTTTCGCACCATGATGAGCCACGTCCAAAATTTCCCACTCTAAACACTTCCATGTATTTTTTCACTGGAATTTGTGCTTAGGCTCAAGTAAAGATTACGCTAACGAGGCCGTACGGCTTAGTGCGAGACCGTATACAACGACCAGCCTTATAATTAGAGCATTAAAGACAAAAATATTGCGAAATCAGGTTGCGAGTCGTCGCGGTGCGAAATGTCGTGAAAAGTTATGAAGTTTAAAAAACTTCATTCTTAGCGAGATGTTTGAAAAAGAAGAAGCAAAGATATAGGACGAAAAAGAGAAAGATACTCATTATTTCAGGTTCTCCCCTCAAAAAACGGTCTCTTTTCAAATTTCTGAACTCATCACTGTTGAGAATTTCAAAAAGATATGGTTCTGTGAGGGGAGAGTCTGGAATAATGAGAACCTTCCCGTGTCTCTGAAACTGACTCATTGATTCGTAGGCAGAAAACAACTGCTTGATTGAATACGACATTCCTCAGGACTGTAACGACCGCCTGCAACCAAACGGCCAAGTTCTACCTTCTGATGGCTGCCGTCTGTTTCTGTGATTTCCTACTCCCATTTATTTCGTCAAACTCCGTTTTATCGAAGAAAAAAGCATCATTTTATTGGTATTCGCGGGTCTCTGTTAAAGCAAAGTTTTGACAGTTTTTTTTTTGGAATAGCCCGACGTATGTTGTTAAGTTCTTATACCAGTGATTCCTTTCTCTCTAAGAAAACCCCGAGAGAGAAAGAGAAATAAATGATGTAAGTAAGGATATTGTTTTCTGAGCCATGACCAAGAAGACCTCGTCTACCCAGCCGGAGACCTACGGCGGACAATCTACAACAACAACCTAACCTTAAAAAAGGGCTGCTTTTTTTGCCCCAGCTAAGTGTGTATATCAGCGACAGAGTCCAATTCGTTCAAACACTACTAACATTACTTAAAACCTCGTTTAAAGTGTATCTTGCCCGGTCAGGAGGGAGGGGTCGAACTTGCCCGGTCAGGAGGGAGGGGTCGATCTTGCCCGGTCAGGAGGGAGGGGTCGAACTTGCCCGGTCAGGAGGGAGGGGTCGAACTTGCCCGGTCAGGAGGGAGGGGTCGAACTTGCCCGGTCAGGAGGGAGGGGTCGAACTTGCCCGGTCAGGAGGGAGGGGTCGAACTTGCCCGGTCAGGAGGGAGGGGTCGAACTTGCCACTTTCCGCCCAATAATGACAAAAACACGCATAAAACGCAACAAAAAAAGCACAGAACACAAGTTTAAACGAATCTCTCAAAACAGAACCTCAAAAGGCTTGAGATTTGAGGTGAGAAGAGCGTACTGCTTGATGCCAATCAATTGAACGTCTTCCCAGTTGAGTCTGACATGAACGGGCGACGTCATGTAGCGTGAGAGCAACGATTCCATCAGGCACGGATATGTGGCTGAGAAGACGCACACTTGTTTCGTGGAAGGAAGACTTGAGAACAAGTAACTGCAACCAGAAACTGCCATTGACAACGTTCTAGAGAAAAGGTGCGGTGTTCGGTAGCACAATTCGCCTTCCGAAAATTGCACTTTGAATTTCATTCACCCATCATAGGTAAAATTAGTCTCGCCATATCAATAATCCAACTTAGAATTTTTTTTATTACGCACATTGATGAAATATGCGAAAAGGGGGCTGTTTTCTCATCTTGATTTGCTCTACGACCTCGTTATGTAGAACTTGACCGTTGAGTGATCTCAACTTTTCATAGAAATCGTTCTAAACTAGCTATCTGAGTCATAGTAAAAATCTGTCTTGATTTTTCAATAGGTCGATCGCCAAGGTAGGCGAAAAATTTCCATTTTCATCTTGACGAAACCGGTTGAGGCTGATTTATAACTGAAGAAACGTTCTATTTATGTAGAGAAATGGAATATTTCTAAATTTCAATTTCAGCTGAGATTCATTTCGAGGTAGAGAGAGGGTCGGTCGCCCTATAATTTTTTTTGTCAGTTTGCCTATGATCTGAGTTTAAAAAAACTGTCTTTATATCCATGCTTCTTGTAGAAGTTCGGGAAAAAACATGCGAAAGTCGGGAGGTTGATATCGTTTATGAAAAGTTGTCAGTTAGTAGTTTACCTATGATATTCATCCTAGTGGTGGTCAAATTAACCGTGGTCAAATTTATGTACATATTATATGTATATCGATCTAGCGAGCTGGATTGTTACCTTCTGATCCCACCCCTTTTTCACATGCAGGGGTTAAATGGAGCCGCCCAATTAGGGTTTACATGTATCCACCGCTCAAAGTTTGAAGGAAAAAAGAAGAGAGGATGAAGAAAAAGGGTAAGAAAAAAGGGAGTTTTTTGTTGATAGTGTGTTTACATGTATCCGCCGACGGACCGATCCGGTCACTATTTAACCTCTGTTCACATGACAAGTTGCCTGGGGCGGTTGATGAGGACCACCTCGAAATACTCTGCTCGACAACTCACTTGACATCTGCTTCGAACTCTGAACTCATCATCTTATCAGCCTCGTCGAGGACGAATAGTGAGAGACTCGCGAGGGAAAGACTTCCCTCTTCGTGGAGTTGCCGCAGTCTCCCCGTGGTGCCGACCACGATGTGAACTCCTTTTTTCAACTGCTCCCTGTTTTCCGCCACCGGAGTCCCTCCAGTGAAGACCCTGAATGTAAAATGACTTTCACTGATAGTCATCTCATTGAAGATGAATCAAACGGAGTTATTACACACATAAATCGACATGACGTTTACTAATAGTCAATAAATTATAATTTAAAAAAAGATAATTGACTGATATGTCTGTCTGAATTCGTCAATTAAATGCGCCTCATGATTTTATGATGCTTTTTTCCTTAATTGCATTTTTTGTGCCGTTTTCATTAAAAAATCTTTTATGTTCACCGTGATATTGTTTTAAATTATTTTTTCTCAGCTGCCTCTATGAACGTATGCATACACTCAACCCCCTCCTCCCCTACCGTATGCATACACTCAACCCCCTCCTCCCCTACCGTATGCATACACTCAACCCCCTCCTCCCCTACCGTATGCATACACTCAACCCCCTCCTCCCCAACCGTATGCATACACTCAACCCCCTCCTCCCCTACCGTATGCATACACTCAACCCCCTCCTCACCTACCGTATGCATACACTCAACCCCCTCCTCCCCAACCGTATGCATACACTCAACCCCCTCCTCCCCTACCGTATGCATACACTCAACCCCCTCCTCACCTACCAACAACCCTTAACCAACAACTAACAACAACACAAATAAATGTTCATCAGATGAAGTGTCAAAGTACTTCAAAATGAACTGGGAGTCCAATGAAAGAGTCCTAACATATGCAACCGGGCTTCTGTTTCTTCATGGACTTTGGCTTGGCTGTCTTCTAATAAATTCATGGAAACTTCACTCAAAAAACTCTTCTCTTTCTCTCCATAAAGTGACTTATTCGGCCACATAAATGCTTCTTTTTAAAAAAAACCCAAAGTTTTCTGTGGGTCTCATGCAAAGCTCGCCTGGACTTGTTCATAAAGTTCAAAAGAAACGCTCATCCGAGCGGGAAACCTAGAATAAGGAGAAGCAGACGAGAAGTGAATGGACGAGAAAGGAGAGATTATCAATTTTAAGACTTCCACGTGAATGAACGGTAGTTTGAAAAAATTTTGAATAGCAGGGGTTTCATACTAAGTTCGAAAAGAGACATAGGCAGGCCTAAAGCAAAAAATACCGTCGGTACAAAGTGAAGTAATTTTGTCGAAAAATCAGGTTTTTAACGTGAAGAACTCAAACTCACTTTGAGGTGAAAACAGAAGCACACAGAAGTTCAAAACAGAACTCCGTCATAACACGGTAAGATGACGCTATTGACAAGTGCTGATGAGCTATCAAACGCATACTAATAGCCAAACCATCGAATTTATTGTTATAACTGACGCGATTCTCGTGTAAAAGTGAGCAATCTTCTTGACAGCGTCATGGATTTGTCTTGCGATCTCCCTGGTAGGCGCTACAATCAATCGCTGCACGCCTTTCGACTGCAAGTTGAGGTTCTCGACTGCGAGAATCGTGAAAACCAGGGTCTTTCCGGTGCCCGATTTCGCTTGGACCAACATGTCTGAAAGCAGCGCTCAAGAATTCCCTCGTGAAAAAAAAACGTAGAACTTCGCGGGAATTAGTAGTGTAAAGGTTCATTCACTTTTAGTACTATGAAGAAACACGCTAATGCATAAGGGTTCGGCGCATGGGTATATTACCATTTTGAAAAACAAGTTTATAGGGCGTCCGACCTACAGACCGAACCTCCCTCTAATAACCTCACCAATCAAAAAAAAAAAATTTTCCATAGTAGGAAGTTCAAATCAATACGAAAAAAATCTCAGAGTCTAGTTTCGGAATTAAATACTTTATCATCATAACTTGAGGAAGGTGAAAAAAACGGCTCTAATCTACTTTAGCCGTAAAATGAAAGTTTAGCCGTCCAATCAAACTTTAGCCGTCCAATCAAACTTTTACAATTATACTCTCTTATTTTTACATTAAAAAAATTTCTACATCAAAAAACGCTTAGGCTTAGCAAAAAGTTTACGCTAACGAGGCCGTACGGCTCAGCTAACGGGGCCGTACGGCATAAGAAAATTTCTCATATTATTAATTTTTGTCAGCTACACTTTTATTGGACGGCTAAACTTTCATTGGACGGCAAATCTTTTATTGGACGGCTAATTTTTCATTGGACGGCTTAACTTTCATTGAACGGCTAAAGTAGATTAGAGCCAAAAAAACTCATGTTGTAATGAATCATGAGAGTTGATCCTAAATTGATTTTGAAAAAAAACATTGTTGAAACTCATGAGTCCTAAACAATGAAGAGAATTCAATCAGTCATTGAATCATTGAATCACGAGTTTTATCAGTAAAACTTTTTTGTTGAGCCGAAAAAGTTTTCTTTCGGAAAAGTTGTCGATATGAGCTCACCGAATCCTGCAAGTCCAGGTGGAATGGCTTTAACTTGAACAGGCGAGGGTTTCTTAAAGCCAGCCTTGGCCAGATTGTTGACTGTATGGGGAGAGATGAGGAGAGACTGGAAGGAGCCATCAGTAAGGACATCCGCAGTTCGCTTCTCACCGTCTTCTTCTACCTCCAACACTTCAGAGAACTTCAGAACACCCTCAGTATCTTCCGTGACGATTTCAGAATCCATCCCAGGATTAACTGATAATCGTTAGATGTCGAACAAATCCGCATGTTTTTAAAAGGCACATTCCGTGCAGCGCTTTTTTCTCACTAAATCACGAGCTCAATCAGGAAATGGAACAATGTCGGTTCGCCCAAGACTTGACAAATGAAGGTGAAGAGACTACAAAATTCAGGGAACTATTAGGATTTTTTGTGTAGTGCAATTTCAAGTATTTACATTCAAGTACTTTAAAAAAAAAAAACTTTTTCAGCTGTTTTCTCGCTCTGGCTTAGGTTTTCAAGTTCTTTTTTACTGTTTTTTTCTGCTAAGGCTTGAGTAAAGGTTATGGTGACGGGGCCGTACGGGTTAGGAGCAGGACCAACATGTTTTAAAAGTGTGGTGCAATATACAATTTACTCTATGTTGTAGTCCCGTCATATGGTATCACGACACTTCGTACCACGACATTGCGTACCCGCGACACTTCGTACCTCGACATTTCGTACCCGCGACACTTCGTACCCGACACTTCGTACCGCGACACTTCGTATCTCGACACTTTGTAACCACGTTAATACGACACTTCTCACCGCGACACTTCGTAACCACGTTAATACGACACTTCGTACCCCGAAACTTTGTACCCACGTTAATACGACAATTTGCACCGCGAAACTTTGTACCCACGTTAATACGACACTTCGCACCCACGTTAATAAGACACTTCGTACCCCGAAACTTTGTACCCACGTTGAAACTTTGTACAGTTTCGGGGTACAAAGTGTCGCGGTGCGACGACACTTCGAGTAAAAAGTGTCGTATTAACGTGGGTACAAAGTGTCGGGATACGAAGTGTCGCGGTACGAAGTGTCGTATTAACGTGGGTACAAAGTATCGGGATACGAAGTGTCGCAGTACGAAGTGTCGTATTAACGTGGGTACAAAGTGTCGGGATACGAAGTGTCGCGGTACGAAGTTTTGGGTACAAAAAGTCGCTCATACGAAGTGTCGATGTTACGAAGTGTAGCGGTACGAAGTGTCGAGGTACGAAGTGTCGATAATACGAAGTGTCGGTGATCCCCGTCATATTCATTCGTCAATTGAATTCACCGAAATTGTCTTTTGGTGTATTTTCAATGGAAATTACAAACTTATTAAATATCGTAGAATCCAAAACTAGTGAATTTGAGAACAAGAACTTTAAAACTGTTGTAAATGGTTTTTTATTATTATTATAAATAGTGGACTTGTATGGCTAAAATACAGAAACTTCTCAGTCTGTTGATAATAAATGACGGCCAACTTACTACGTCCTTTCAAGGCTGCACAAACTCTTGTTGTAAAACGGTGTTTAGGTTTACTGAAAAAGTAATTTCTGAATGGGAAGACTGAGAAAATCGAAGGGAAAAACACAAACAACCTATCAGGTAAAATGGGGACGAAGTGAAATCATCTAAAACTTTTGAAAAGTTGAAGACACAAAATTAACAGAACTGCATCATGTTCCCTTTCACTGTTAGGCTGCGCACCGTTTTGCTCACCAACCGTTTTTAACCGGTGCTACAACGATGTCCGCCTTCACGCGGTGCAGCACGACAGTCTCCGGACTGCAAAGGACATCACCTCACTTCTCCGGATGCAGCCCGCTCCGAAGAACAGCTCCACGTGGAGCTACCCATCGTCTCCTCGCTCAATTTTTTCTACAATGAGACAGCCCGACCCGGCTGGTCTGTCTCAACTCCTACTTCTCCAAGCCGGGGACATCGAAAGCAATCCAGGGCCAACCACCTCCTGGAACTGCACGACATGCGGGAAGAAGGCCAACACTAACTGCGTACAATGCTCATTCTGCTCAGAATGGGTACACACAAAGTCGTCTTGCAGTGGCCTTCACTCTGTCAAGAATTACGTCCAGTCCAGCTATCTATGCCCATCCTGCACCACTACAACCACTCCCTCTACATCCAGTGTCACCACCTCCATCTCGGTCCATCCCAGCAACGCTCATACTAGAGGCAACAAAAGCCTAAGACTCCTACAATACAACTGCAACGGCCTAAGCGGTAAAACTTCGGAGATCATTGACCTCGTCACACGCCTGAAGATCGACCTATTCCTGCTACAGGAAACCAAGCTAACCGTTCGCTCCAAAACACCATCGTTCCCCGGATACACACTGCTTCGAAGAGATCGCGGCACAAACACCGGAGGCGGCCTCATCACCGGCATCAGTCACTCGCTCAACTACAGTGTCATCCCCTCTACAACGGACACTCATCTGTAATCACTCAGCATTCGCGTAACAGGAATCAACGGTTCCTTCCTTGATGTCACTAAAATCTACATGCCACCAACCAGTTCCTGCAGCAACGGTTACACCCCAGATCTTTCGTTTCTACTCCTCACTCGTTCCAACTCCATTATCCTTGGCGATCTCAACGCTCACGACGCAGCATGGTTCTCTCACTCCTCCGACAGCAGAGGTACTCTCATCGCAAACGCAATCGACGACTCTGAATACGCTACACTCAACCGAGACTCTCCTACCCGTGTTCCCTCCAACGGAAGACCCTCGTCGCCCGACATCTCCATCTGCTCACAAGATCTCCTATCCGAAGCCTCATGGAAAACCGTCACATCAGGAAGCTCAGATCACTTACCCATTGTCATCGAAATCGAGAGCAACAACTTTATCCGGACGCACAGAAACATGACCTTCGCGAACTACAACAAAGCAGACTGGTTCCGTTTCCAATCGCTAGTTGAGGAGAAGCTAGCCGAATCACCTCTCCCTTCTTACGGAAGATCCTGCTATCAGCAGCTGCCAGCACAATACCACGCGGTCGAATACACAAGAGAGAAACAGCGCTTACTTCGGAAATCCGCGACTGGATGTCCCAACGTGACGCTTTGAGAGAATCCGACCCGCTCTGCCCTGAGATATACAACCTCAACCAAAACATTAGGAGAGCCACAGACAAGAACAAACGAGAAGTCTGGAGACAATTCATGGAGAGCTTCGACCCTAAAAGAGACAGCAACAAGTTATGGAAGACGATCAAGATGCTAAACAACAAAGGGAGACCCCCACCCAACTGCGCCATATGCTTCGATAAAGACCCAGTGACATCCGCCACAGAATGCGCCAACCGTTTCAACAAGGCTTTCACCCGCCCAGTCTCGTACACAACCTCCAAGTACAACAGGCAGACGATGAGAAAAGTACGACAACTTCTCCCCGACGACTTCACCGATTTCTCAGAAAAAGAGGTCACATCAGCCATCAGAGCAACGAAAAAATCAACAGCCCTTGGACCAGACGGCCTTGCTCCAATACTCCTACATAACCTAGGTCCCAGAGGAATCAACGCTCTCACTATCCTCATCAACGATTCACTACGCACTAACCGGATCCCTATGATATGGAAGTCCTCGATCATCATCCCTCTCCTGAAGCCGGGGAAGCAAGTCACCGTCAGCTCAAGCTACCGCCCGATCTCTCTTCTCTCCCCCGTTGCAAAAGTGATTGAACGCCTACTCCTCAACACTATCCAGTCCCATATACCACCGGCGGAACACCAACACGGATTCACGGCGGGCCGCTCAACCACTTCGGCACTCCTGAAGCTCACTAAGAACATCGCAGACGGTTTCAATGAGAAAAGACCAGCGAAGCGCACAGTCCTTATGGCGATCGACATGTCCAAAGCCTTCGACAGCATCGACATCACCAAGCTTATCGACCTCCTCATGACCACAAGCGTGCCCAACTACATCAAGAAGTGGCTCTCTTCGTATCTGAGAGGATGCACAGGACGCACACTCTTCCGCAACACCTTATCGAGCTCCCGGCCGATCAGAAACAGAGTCCCACAAGGCAGCGCCCTCTCGCATACGCTGTTCAACCTCTATCTACGCGACCTCCCATCCGATAGCGCTCACACCAACGTAATAACTTACGCAGACGATATTACCATATGGACCTCCAACTCAAACATCAACACCGCCTCGGAGTACGTACGTATGGCAATACCTGGGATCGAAAGCTTCTTGAACAATCGCTCCCTCACCATCTCTCCGGCCAAAAGTCAACTCATGCTCCTCACGCCTTTCAGCAAAGAATACAACACGGTCCTGGACGTATCCATCGGAGGAACCACCGTCCCAACAGTCAAGCTCGCAAAGATCCTCGGCGTAACTTTCGACATCATGTTCACGTTCAGCCACCACGCCAGAGACATCGCAGCCCGCATGACACAGAGAAACAACGTCCTGAAGGCCCTCGCCGGTAGCACCTGGGGCAACCAGAAGGAATCCTTACGGACAACCTTCAAAGCTATCTCGCAAGCAATCTCCAGTTACGCTGCCCCCGCATGGTCCACTTTCTTATCCGCTTCGGCCCTCGAAAGGATCCAACGCGCCCAGAATGCCGGTCTCCGCGTAGTCACGGGCAATCATCAGATGGCAGACACCGATCACTTACACAGAGAATCCAAGGTCATGCGCACTAAGTCACACCTTCACATGCTCTCCGCTCAATACCTCGCCAGAACAATGGATCCAGCTCACAACCATCACAGCCTCTTGGAAAGTCATGCTCCACCACGCACCATGAAAAACGACCTCATCATGAGTTGCAAGCACACGGTCGAGTCCGCAGCCTCCATAGCAACAGACCTTCTCAACGGGAAACTCGTCGCAAACGCCATACACACTATGATGGTCTCTAGCGAACTTCAATCAATGAAAGGCGCCGTCATTCTCGGAGGTAGACCCCCGCCCGACATCAACGTGGAAGAATATGACCTTCCCCGCAGCACAAGATGTACACTCTCCCAGCTTCGATCCGGATTCAGCAGATTCACAAACTCGTATCTACACCGTATCGATGAGTCCATCCCAGACGTCTGCCCAACATGCTCATCCACACCTCATGACGTCGCACACCTGTTCGATTGCATTGGCGACCCCACGACACTCTCACTCACCGACTTATGGGAGAAACCACGAGAAGTGGCAAACTTCTTGAAGATGTCTATTTAAAAAAAAATTGAAGATTCATACACAACAAAGACGAAGCGAAAAGAAACATATCACGTGGGCCTCGCTCTTCGATGACGGCTACAACCGGCAACAACAACAACAACAACAACAACGTCCTTTCAAGGCTGCACAAACTCTTGTTGTAAAACGGTGTTTAGGTTTACTGAAAAAGTAATTTCTGAATGGGAAGACTGAGAAAATCGAAGGGAAAAACACAAATAACCTATCAGGTAAAATGGGGACGAAGTGAAATCATCTAAAACTTTTGAAAAGTTGAAGACACAAAATTAACAGAACTGCATCATGTTCCCTTTCACTTTTAGGCTGCGCACTGTTTTGCTCACCAACCGTTTTTAACCGTAAAAAAGTAAAACTAATTTTCTCACATACAGTCAGATACATACAGGGTTTTTTTTAAATTTTACCGTTAGGAAACTTCCTGACTAGCAATAAAATGATCTTTCAAAAGGCAACAGTTGCTCCATTTGGACACTCAATACGTCATTTTATTGCTAATCAGGAAGTTTCCTAATAGGAAAATTTAGATAAAAAACTGTATGTATTTCACTGTATGTGAGTAAATTAGTTTTAAGTTTTTACGGTTAAAAACGGTTGGTGAGCAAAACAGTGCGCAGCCTTATGAATATTCTCACACACACTGTTAACTCGTTTGAGCTCTTCTCACCTTTCTGAAGCGTTTTTTTTTCCTCTGATTATCACGTCTTGTTTCACTTCATGACAGCTCCGCCCCTAATCATAACTCCAACCCTTAATACCTTGCATGCCACAATACCGAGCCCCTTTTTCAAATACGTACCAACATATTTTTTGTGAGAATATTGATACATTTATCTTTCCGGCGAGGCTATGGAAGTGGCAAGAACTTTTGGCTACATACATATATAGCGATTCGGGTTGTGTCGTTTCTTGTAGCCTTTTTCCTGAAATTTTTTTGTTTGTTTGGAAAATGATTTTAGAGTTGTACAAAAGCTTTGATTCAATAGAATCATTTATTCGCATTGTCAAAAACAGTATGTTTCCGCGAAACGATGAGAATAAAATCATCTGAGCAGAGGCCTCCGCAGACGGGGATCGAAATCTGAGTCTTCATGATCTGATATTGATCTGAAACGTGTGGAAAATCAGAGAATTTTGTTGGAAGACATCAGTCTTATCCTACAAGAAAGGAGTAAGCAAATGCTCATATACATTGTTTTTATGTTGCCGTTACTTAATAAAATTGAGCAATCGCACGGGCAAAAGTTATTAAATGGCGCGGGACCTAACCCATCTCTCTTCCACCAGAAGCGGACCTAACCCATTTCTCTTCCAAAGGGAGTGGACCTAACCCGTCTCTCTTCCACCGGGAGCGGACCTAACCCATCTCTCTTTCAAAGAGGCGGAACTAACCCGTCTCTCTTCCAACGGGAGTGGACCTAACCCGTCTCTCTTCCACCCTGAGCGGACCAAACCCAACTCTCTTTCGAAGGGAGCGGGCCTAACCCGTCTCTCTTCCAAAGGGAGCGGACCTAACCCGTCTCTCTTCCACCGGGAACAGACCTAACCCATCTCTCTTCCAAAGGGAGCGGACCTATCCCGTCTCTCTTCCACAAGGAGCGGACCTAACCCGTCTCTGTTCCACAAGGAGCGGACCTAATCCGTCTCTCTTCCACCGGGAGCGGATCTAACTCATCTCTCGTCCAAAGGGAGCGGACCTAACCCGTCTCTCTTCCACAAGGAGCGGACCTAACCCGTCTCTGTTCCACAGGGAGCGGTCCTAATCCGTCTCTCTTCCACTGGGAGCGGACCTAACCCCTCTCTCTTCTAAAGGGAGCGGACCTAACCAGTCTCTCTTCCACCGGGAGCGGACTTAACCCATCTCTCTTTCAAAGGGATCGAACCTAACCCGTCTCTCTTCCACCGGGAGCGGACCTAACCCATCTCTCTTCCAAAGGGAGCGGACTTCACCCGTCTCTCTTCCACCGGGAGCGGACCTAACCCATCTCTCTTCCAAAGGGAGCGGACCTAACCCGTCTCTCTTCCATCGGGAGCGGACCTAACCCATCTCTCTTCCAAAGGGAGTGGACCTAACCCGTCTCTCTTCCACCGGGAGCGGACCTAACCCATCTCTCTTCCAAAGGGAGTGGACCTAACCCATCTCTCTTCCAAAGGAAGTGGACCTAACCCGTCTCTCTTCCACCGGGAGCGGACCTAACCCATCTCTCTTCCAAAGGGAGTGGACCTAACCCGTCTCTTTTCCATCAGGAGCGGACCTAACCCGTCTCTCTTCCAACGGGAGCAGACCTAACCTATCTATCTTCCTAAGGGAGTGGACCTAACCCGTCTCTCTTCCACCAGGAGCAAGTACATGTAACTCAATTTCCACGGGCTCAATAACTTTGAAGCAACTTTTTCCTTTTTAAACATGTTTTATTCGCCCCCCATTTAACGTATTGCCTCTGTTCTAGTTTCAGCCCAGTTTCTCATCCTTGCCAAGGTGGCTAGCGATTACCTGGGTCGAGGTGCCTGCCTCTCCTCATAAAGAGGAGATCCGGGTATGATGAGCTTGAGCGGGGAGATCTTCAGGCAGCGGAACTCGTAAGAGTCCGTCAGAAGGTAGAGGGCGAGAGCGTAGTACGCGCACCACTCTGACACCGCCGCCACGTTGCCCTGAGCAAAACGCGGGAAAATTTGAGAATTCTTCTTTGTTTTTGTTTTTTGAATACATATGTACATATCTTTTTTTACAAGACTAATTTTTGAAGTACGCTGCCTAGTTCTCTCAAATTTCATGATTTGAGTGCAAGTTAGATTGAGAAAACATGTAACTCATAGTTAGTGCACCGGGCGGGATCGAACCCAGCCGTCTCGACTCAAACAGGGAGCGCGCGTTACTTACACCACGGGGACACATTGCTATTCCGTGCGATAGTGTTATATGAAAGGCTCATATGACTTGTTCTCTAATGGAGCGTTAGAATTCAACTTTTCACTTCCTCAACTTAATCTCTGCTAAGTGTTCTCGTTGAACGCTCCAATGTCTCACCACGAATTGCCGTGAGAATGAAAATGGACTACGGTATTTTTTATATTATAATTTTTACTGTTGGACGTATTATAATTTTTACTGTTGGACGTAAATATAAAAATACCGTAGTCCATTTTCATTCTCACGGCAATTCGTGGTGAAACATTGGAGCGTTTAACGAAAACACTTAGCAGAGATTACGTTGAGAAAGTGAAAAGTTGAATTCTAACGCTCCATTAGTCACGAATGCTCATAAAGCGATTGCATCATGAATAACTCCAGAATTCACGATTAAGACAGAAGAGAGATGGAAGATGGAGCGTAACTCCAGAATTCACGATTAAGACAGAAGATAGATGGATGATAAATCTTCAAATTATAAGTTAAACAGTTTAAAAACAGCGACGCCTGGTTGAGATGACGAATGATTGACCCGGTTTGATTCGAGATGGCTGGGTTCGATCCCGCCCGGTGGACCACCTTTTTCTGTGCAATAGTTCAATCATTTGTCATCTCAACCAGGCGTCACTGCCTTTCAACTGTGTAACTTAGAATTTGAAGATTTACATAACTCTTAGTGTTTACATCTCATAAGTTTATCAAAGCCAGCAAAACCAAATGCACAAACAAACCTAAGAATACCCAACCCTCGAATGACTTACCTCTTCCCTATGTTGAATGAGGCTTCTGGCCATTAAGATGCCTTTCAGTGCTGCAACTATCCCGCAATATTGATTGCTGGTTTTTTTGCGAAAACTTTTCAAAGAAGCACTATTTTCTGTTCGAATAATCGGCTCTCATTGCGACCTAGATGTGGCGAGAGCGTCAGGCAGTGCAGAGTAGCTTTGAGCGTCTGCTGTCTCTTAATGTTTTCTTATTTCTCCTACTACTCGGATTTTCTGCTATCAGTTCACGCTCTCTTTAAAAAAATATTTCCTGTGATACTTTGTTCAAGTAACTCATTCACAAACTCTATTAGAAGTTTTACATATACTTTTAGTTGTGTTTTCGGCTCGGGCATATATAAAGCTAGCAAGGCCATGCCGCTTATGGAGCGCTAGAAGTCAACTTTTCGCTTTCTCAACGTACATAATCTCTGCTAAGTGATCTCGTTGACCGCTCCAATGTCTCACCGCGAATTGCCGTCAGAATAGGACTACGGTATTTTTGAAATTAAAACTTTTACTGTTGGACGTAAATTTTTACTGTTGGACGTAAATATAAAAACACCGGATTCCATTTTTATTCTCATGGCAATTCGTGGTGAGACATTGGAGCGTTCAACTAGAACACTTAGCAGAGATTACGTTAAGAAATTGAAAAGTTGAATTCTAACGCTCCATTAGTAACCAGGGGCCGTATCCACAATCAACCCCATACTCTAACACGTTGAACTTGTTTAACGTTAGACAATTTTAACGTGTTAGACGTCTAACTGTTTTCCGGTATCCACAATGTGTTCGTTAGACATCTAACGTTAGCAGCTAACAGTTAATCGTCTAACGCTAAATGCTGACGCAGTTTTGGTGTGTCACAGCTAAAAGCGAAACAATCCTGTGGATTTCTTCTCTTCTAACCGTTTTTCTTCGCTTTTAGCTGCTTTTAAATATTTTTTACGTTCTCTTTTCTTTTTTTGCCGTGTTTTAAAAGCTCAACAAATACGATTTCAGTACTACAATGTAATGGATAAGCCACTGAAAAAGAGACTTAAAGTGCCGAAATCGTCCAGTGAAGCGTTCAAGTTTCATAAACTGTGTTGTCAATATATTTTGTGCATAATGTCTTCATTATAAAAAGCATGAAAAAAATGAATTGGATCATAGGAAAAAGCTAGGGAAATGTCTGGAAGACGTGTGTCTGAAAAGCTGCTCCAGATGCACTGCTTCTCGATGAGATCTCACTCATATCACTGTCATCACTGACATCATCCAATAAATCATCGAACGTGGGTTATTTTAAATCAATCGCAGCATTTCGCAGACAAATAGCTGCTGCTCTTGTGGGGCGCTTTCTGTAAAGAAATAAAATCGCTTTTTGAGAAAATTAAATCACAAAAAAAATCGCTTTTTGCTTCACCTAATCTCTCCATGCAGAGCATGCCATTGACGTTTGAGTGCACCGATGGTCTTCTCGATCTTGACCCTAAATCAAAAAACCGCGCCAGTGTAGCGAGCTTCTGAGTGAAACATGTTTGTTATGTCAGGTATAATTATAGAGATGAAAAGAAAGAGAGAAACAGAGAGAGCGAGAGAAAAACCATGTTCTGTTGCACATTTATGAATGGCTTCAGTAGGAATCTTTCTGCTGCGTTTGCGGAATCAGCGAGTAAGATTAAATTTTATAAGTAAGATAAGCTTTTCTCTGGCGAGCCGTCATGAGGCGGTAGCGTTGA
Source organism: Allodiplogaster pararmata (assembly GCA_964056735.1). Classification (NCBI taxonomy): domain Eukaryota; kingdom Metazoa; phylum Nematoda; class Chromadorea; order Rhabditida; family Diplogasteridae; genus Allodiplogaster; species Allodiplogaster pararmata. The sequence goes on from OZ057405.1 coordinate 27,376,743, forward strand.
GATGATTTCCATACTCTGCTGTCAATGAGCCGAGCGGGTCGTAAACGGACGTCAGGCTGGACTATCGACTTGGATGTTCGTTCGACAAGCCGGTCTATGAAGAAACCGTCGCATCCCCTCAACAAAGCGGACCCTGCCCGGCGGCGGGATAAACGCTAGGAAGAAGAAGAAGCTGTCAATGAGCCGAGCCTATTGAAAAATGAATTAGGAGTTCATGTGAGGAAGAGGCGAGAAGACTAATTTGAAACTACATTAAAAAGCGCGCCAGGAAATTTGTAGAAACTAGAGGAAGCGAAGTTGATTGTCACACAATACCCCCACATTCATTGAGTGAAAGTTTTTCCTGAACTGATTTTCAATTGACTCGATGATCAATGAATTTGACTTCGGACCTATTTACATAAGTGTACTCTTGTTCCGTCGGAGCAAGAATCCGTATGTGCGTTCCATCCAAGCATCCAACGATTCCAGTGATTTTATAGAAGCTTAAAAATTGTTCGCTTATGGACTGTTACAGTTAAAAAAACGGAGCGAAACGCTTTAACAGGCCGTTGATGTATAACAGTCCATTAAGAGAGTAAAAACCTCTTTCCGATGACTTGGCGTTCATCGGTCGGTCATGAGACGAACTCATTAAACCTCCTTGATACAAGCTCAAAAACTGCATGCGTTATTATTGAGAAAATGGACTGTGCACAGGCAACCGCGTCGCCTAAGTACATTTGAAACCCATTGTTGGCAAGAGTTGAAAGAGCTACTGCCAGTCGTCGAGCTGCTAACAGTGCTTCCACTCTTCCTGTCGGTTTGTTTCGCTCTTCCTGTGTCGGTTTGCAAGTCTTCCTCGAACAGTGCAAGCAGTTTTAAGAACCCATGACGCGTGAAGCGAAACCTTTTACGAAATTCCTTATCGCTGAGTGTGTCGAATGGGTTTGCGCGATCTCGGTACACTCTTAGAACTCGCAGAGCATTCTCTTCTAGCTCGAGATCCAAATGTATCATCTCCTGCACGGTCTAAAACATGTGAGAATAAAAAAAGAACAAATTATGAAAAAAATTAGGAAAATAGATTGAGGAAAGAGAAATGGGAAAAGATGCCAAAAATGCCAAAAAAGATGCCAAAAATAGTGTGAAAACAACATGAGAAAAATGAAACAGAAAATAATTTGTATGAAAGCATCGAAAATTCGCCAAAAACGAGTGAGATACATATGTATTGAATTCAATTCAATTCAATTCTTTATTTCCATGTACACAAAAATAGTTTCACTTCAACATTTAATGATCACAAATTAAACATGGATTATGATTCTACTAGGAAAGAATTGTATTACAGTGGCAGTGTGTCTACAAAAAGTGTTCTTCCTAGTTTAACTTAGTCGCAGACAATTGGCTCGGGTAAAATACAATTTATCGGTAGTTTTCTGAGTTTATTCATAAATACTTCGCTGGAATGATTACATACTACTTCGCTAGGTAAGCAATTCCAAATAGTGATCGACCTAGAAGCACACGTAGAAAACCTAAAGGAGTTTAGAGCATATGGTAAGGCGATTCTTAATGGATGGGTATTTCTAATAGCTCTATTAAGAGGAGCTATAGTAAATAAACGAGAGAAGTCGAACTCTGAGTAGTCGTGGACTCTCTTATGTATAAAAACTAAATCAGAAACAACCCTACGATATTCAAGAGATTCTAAATTTAACATTTTTAAACGTTCAGAGTAAACTAGACGGGTAAGTCCTTTCCTAGCCAAGATTCTTTTAGTGAAATTTCTCTGTACTCTTTCGAGGTCCTTAACTAAGCCAATCGCTGTAGGTGACCATACAACCGAGCTGTATTCGAGGATCGGACGAATATAAGTAACGAAAGCACGGGTTAATACAACCAGAGAATTGGTTTTGAACGCGCGCAAAAAGAGATTGGCGAGGTTTGTAGATTTCTTACAGACATGCTCGACTTGTTTATTGCAAGATAGATTACTCGAAAAGACAACTCCTAGATCTATTATTTCGGAAGAGTTGGCCATTGTATGACGATCTAGCTGATAATTTTGCATGGGGTTAATACCAAGATGCGAAACTATACATTTTTGAGCTGATAGTTTGAGATTGGACTGTTGACACCAGTTGAATACATTGTCTATGGCAGTTTGGAGGTCAGACGAAAAAGTTGGTACTTCACTAAATAATTTAATGTCATCGGCGTAGATAGTATAATTTACATTGGGAGGAATTACATGTTTTATGTCATCAATAAACAGTAAGAACAGTTTCGGTCCAATAGCTGAACCTTGTGGTACACCGCTGGTAACAGAAGATGAGCTAGAGAATTCGTTGTCAACACATACAGTCTGAATTCTACCAGTCAAGTAGTCCGCAATCCATTGAATGAGGTTACCGCAGATTCCTAACTTTTTTAGTTTAAGAAGTAATAATATAGTATCTACTGTATCGAATGCCTTTGATATGTCAAGAAAAATAACATCGACGGCTTTACCATGGGAGAGTATATCAGCGAAATAGGAATGAGATTGCACCAATGAAGTCACAGTTGACCTTTTGTTTCTAAAACCAAATTGATGGGGAGACAGTAGATCATTTTGCTTCAAGTAGGCATCTAATTGACTTATTATAACATTTTCCATCACTTTGGACATTGAACAAGTTAGGGAAATGGGGCGATAGCTAGACAATTGATCCGCTTTAGATTTAGACTTTAAGATTGGTTTAATAATAGAAGTTTTCCAAAGAGAGGGAACTTTTCCGACTAGTAAAGAGTTGTTAAATAGAATAGAGAGGGGCTTGAGAAGAACAAATCGAAGTTTTTTAATTACTATATTAGGTATATTATCCGGAGATGTGTTGCATTTATATTTCAATTGATTCAAAGCTTTAAGTATCATATCTACATCTATGACATCGAATTGCATATGTGTGGAAGTTGATACATCGGTATTAGGTATAATACTGCGAGGTGTAGAATAAACAGAAGAGAAATATTGTGAGAAGGCGTTAGCTTTAGACAACGAAGTATGGACTGGCAAACCAGAAGGGTCTACTGGGTCTACTAAAGAGGGAATCACAATGTTACGGCCTTTTGTACGACTTCGACATTCAGAATAAAAACGTCTTAGGTTTCCTTTTGCCACAAGTTTGGCTTCTCTCTCCATTTGAAATGCATATAGTTCTTCAGAAAATTTGGTAGATAGAGTATTGCTATAAACGGAATTAGGGGAACGAAGCGATGCGCGTTGAAGCTTGTCATACATCCTTCGCAGCTTCAAAGGATACTTATCTAATTCACCTTGTTCGGTAGAACAAGGCACAAAACGATCTATCAGAGAAATTATAAAATCAACGATATAATTATTAGCGGTATCCGGGTCGAGGGAAGAAAGAGCAAGTGTCCAATCATGAGAAGAAATCAGAATTTCCATCATCCCCCAATTCGCACGCGAAAAATTTCTAATGAGAGACTCAGGAGTCTTAGACATAGTTGCAAAAGTTATTCGAAAATCAACAGTGGCATGATCACTGTTTGAGAAAGGAGCAGTGACAATACAATCGCTTATAATTTGATAATTACAGAGTACGATATCTAGAACATTAGGGCCACGCGTAGGGTGGGAGACATATTGGAAAAAGTGTTCATCGCAAGCAAAGTTTAAAAAGAAAGAATGGCTTTCATTATTGGAAGTGGTCAGATTTTCCCAATCGATGTCTGGTAAGTTGAGGTCTCCTACTATGACTATTGGTGTATTGGTTAGAGAGATAGACTTGATAAATGACAGTAATGAGATCATTATCGAATGAGAGCAAGAAGGTGAGCGGTATATGCACACACAACGTATATGACGTGGGAAAGCGTTGGGGTTAATTAGATCGATAACAATCACTTCTACGCCTTCATCACGGAAGGAAGTTACAAAGAAAGATGAAATACTAGAGGAGACAAAAACCGCGGTTCCGCCGCCCTTGTTGGGGTCATCTAACGAGCGATCACAACGATACAAAGCATATTTATGATTTCTTAAAAATTCACGATCTGACTCAGAAGACGTTAGCCATGTTTCCGTAATAAAAATCAACTCGAATGATTTGCTACTCAACAAGAAATCGAGATCAGTCATTTTATTACGTATGGATCTTGCATTGAATAAGCATGCTTTGACAACAGGACTATCAGAAGAACTAACACTGCCACTGACCTAGTGAGACTTTCTTTGAGTCACGTATGCGTACGTTTTTGGCTGCTCTTCTCTGAATGGCCTTGCCTTCGGTAGCCGGAAGAGCTGCGTCCCTCTGACTGTCCACTCTATCTGCCCTGCCTGGAGATTCCGTTCCCTCGCGACCTGCCTGCATTGCTTCTCCAATTCCAATCCAGTTCGAGTGAGATCTTCTCTGACGAAGACGCGGGGGTGGGACTGGATAACTTGGGGTCTGGAACTTCTGATCTTTTGAAGAGTGACAGAACGTAGAGCTGGAGATGGGAGGTAAACTTTCAGAATCCTTCTTTTGTTTTCGGCTCTTCCATGTCTTTTGTGCCTGACATCTCCCTTTCTGAAAGCATCAGAGAGTTCTTTGATGTCAAGCTCATCGACAAGCTTGGCAATAAGGGCTTCATCTTCAGCGGCAGTATTCGAGTCCGAGTCCTTTTCCTCCAATCCAACGATAACGATGTTTTTCGATTTTTCTTCTATGATGTCCTTGTCTTCCAACAGACACCGTCTGACCGCTTCGTAGGCAACGGCATCGGGTGAGAGGGATGTTTGGTTAGAAGAAACTGTCGAATTTTGTTCCTTGGTGAGTGAAATGATCTGTTGATTTTGAGACTCGATAGTTCTAGCCTGAGTTGCGATTGTATCCGCTTGTAGCCGAATAGTTTCGAGAAGAGATGAAATATCCACATTGTTGGGAGAGAGAGACATCTTAGGTCAAATATGCGAGTTGTTCGATATGAGACGTGGTAGATCACCGACTGCTCAGTGTGAGCAAAGATAAGGGAATGATCAGTCTGTCTAACTGTTAGACAGCCAGGCAAGGTAAACCTCGTTTAACACTTTAGACACTTTCTAACCGTTAGTTGTCTAACTGTGGCATTGTGGATACGGAACTTGTTGTAAGACAAAAAACTTTAGGCGTCTAACTGTTAGACAACCCGTTAGACGGAATAATGCCATTGTTGATACGGCCCCAGACCGTATGAAAAATGTTTTATTCACGTTTTTGTTTTTTGACAGCGCTCCAAAATTCTGCGTCTGCATCGCATCTAGGTCGCAATAAGAGCCCAATAATGATATTGATAAGATCTGTTGCACTAAAAATTTCTCAATACATATTAACAAAATTGTTAAAGCAGTTTTAGGTCCATAGTAATATCAAAAACACTCCATCGCATTGAGCTTGATTTAGGAAAAACTAAAATTATAATGATAATAGCGTATTACCGGTTAGTAAACTAAAAGAAGAGTTATTGAATGATGAATATACGGCGAGTCCCAATCGCTTTGACTGCGCATAAAACTGACTGCTACATTGGAAGGAAACGACAGCAGCCGACAGACACAACCGAATCAACAGAATTCCTCAACATTATTCATTAAATCCTGTGAAACACAATTCAAGAGCAGTGCGGTCTGCTCAAAACGAAATTTATCATTTAAAAGAAGAATCCATTAAAACGAGGTGCTCGATGCTCGATGCTTCTACATTCAAAATTCGCACGTAAATGTTACAGAAATTTTTATTAGTTTTTTCGTGTGAAAAGTAAGGGGGGGTTAAAATATTATCTAATACAATATCCACTCAGAGAAAGGTGAGACTATTATAGATTTCCTTTACCTGCATGTCTTACTATTTATAGTAATAATAATAATATAAATAATAAAAATAACAATAATAATAAAAATAATAATAATAATAATAATAATAATAATAATAATAATAATAATAATAATAATAATAATAATAATAATAATAATAATAATAATAATAATAATAATAATAATAATAATAATAATAATATATATCCGCCATGCGCTGATTACCCCAATGGCGTATGTGGGGCCTCTCCCGCAGGCGAATGGGAGACTTGGTGACTTTGCCATGGCTGATCAAAGAGGGGCTTAGGCTAGTGAGCATCGCGAGTGGGTTTGGGAACTGGGCAGCCCACATCCTATAAAATCACTGTTATCTCACTAGCCCAAGGGACAAGGTCAAGAGGCGTGTCCAAAAATAACCTCTAGCCCACATAGCGCAAAATCCCGGATTATGTGGCCCAAAGGGTTGTAAACGGACTCAGACTGGACTTTCGACGTGCGACAAGCCGGTCTATAAAGAAAACGTCGCTTACCTACAAGATGCCCCATTAGAGACGGCTTACTCTTAGAGACTTAGCGTCGCGCATCGAATCCCAATCAACGTGAAAAATATGCGAGGGTCTTCGAAGAATAATAGACAGCGTCCTCGATTTAATCAATTAGCAGTGCCTTCACGTCTGCGACAAGCTACCTTGAACGTCGGAAGTCTCTCTGGGAAATCCATGGAAGTCTGTGACATGCTGGCAAAAAAAGGAGTACATCTAGCATGCCTCCAGGAAACTCCGGAAAGTGGATGGCTTCAAGTTCCTTGGATCCTACATCAACTCAGACCCAGATCCCAACGCTACAGTTGATGCGACAGTCAATGCTGCCTGGCTGAAATGGAGAGAACCAACCGGTGTACTATGCGACAAGCGAATGCCTGAAAGACTGACCGATCAGTCACGTCAGTCGCGTCTGAAAGACCGGTAGCGTTGTATGGCCTCGAATGTGCTCCATACACAGCAAAGACTCTACAGATGCGGCATGTAATGAAGATGAAAATGCTGAGATGCTGCCTCGGACTCACTCGTCTAGACAATGTGCGAAATGAAACCATCAGAGAACGTCTAGGCATCGCCCCTCCGATAAGAACCGATAGTCAAGGCTGAGATAGTACGGGCCCGTGATGAGATCAAATCCCCATTCTGTTTCTTAATCGCCCTGGAATCTCGAAGTAGAGGGCAAAAGACCCAGAGGCAGACCCAAAACTAGGTGGCGAGACTGCATCGAAGTAGACAAGATGACGACCGGGCTGAAGACTGAAGATGCAGTTGATCGTGTGAAATGACGTGGTGCAGTCTATAAAGCGGACCCTGCCCAGCGGCGGGATAAACGCTAGGAAGAAGAAAAATAATAATAATAGAAGGTAGAATTCTAAAAAAATCTAAAAACAGAAAGTCGAGTTCAGATAAAAACGTGATACCCTTGCGAGGAATAGTGGGATCTTGAATGTGATATGAGATGGCAGACTGAAGGAGGACATAGACCGCCCAGCCGATTGAGGTCGTCAGAGAAGCCAAGGGCTGCATGTAGGAGACATGTCGTATCTGCAGATAGCGTATCTATATTGATAAGTCATTTAAATTGAGTCATTCGTCGACCACTGACAGACATGAACACTCATAGACACTCATAGAGCCGCATGATTCTAAAAATTACGATTCGTTTGGGCGATATTTGAAGAAAAAAAACAACTCATACTCGAACAATCACGTGCTCTTATTCGTTGCTACTCAAAATTTTTTTCTAAAAATTTCAAAATCTGTCGAGATTAGTCACAAAAATCTAGTTCCGTTTTGCCTAAAACTTACTTCTTTTGGTCGTAAATCACCAAAAGAGTTCTCACTTTATTGTTCCTCGCTTTTACCCTTTCCTTTTTTTTTCCAGCTCCTATCTTCAGACTTACAGTCATAACCATTTCTTCCCTTTCCCACTTGCTCAACATATTCTATAATTCGCAGTTGTCCCTCAGAGTAGAGCAGCCTATTTTTGAACGGAAAAAAGTAACACAACTCCTTATTCATCTGCCGTACTTCCCCAATATATTTATACTCAATTCAACTCGAAACTAAAGAAGCTGTCAATACGAATATCTTTCAAAATGCTCTGGTAAACCAGTAAAATCATATTTGTGCTTGTAATAAAAAAAATCTAAGAAGTTTAAGATAAGATTAGAACCACACATAGCATTTCTGATCCAGAAATGAGACCAAACTTTCGGTGGTTTAGTTTTTGAATTTTAAATAATCTCTGTAAGCTCAGCTAGCCGAAGCTGGATTTAGAGCGATGAATATTATGATCACATCTATAACGGCTAACAGCGGAATTCTTAAGCGGGAAATCGTTGGAACTTTATCCGGGCGATGCTTCTACCTATTGATATACCGATCCATCTAAATCTCACCAAATTTAAAGGATCTTTGACTTCAGGAAAGGAGAAACCGGAAAGTTGACAGCGAGTTGAAGGGCGAGAGCAGCCGCTAGTCCGATGAACATGTTAAGTTTGCTGACTTTCAGCCACCAAGTACTTGATGGGCTTCTCTGAGGGAGAGAGCCGCAGTAGGATCGCATCTCGCAGTGCTTGATGTACATCCACAGGTACACTGGAACTATTCCATATTTTGACAGAAAGGGAAGCCGTCGCTGTATCGAATGCTAGTTCACTTCCTCTCGTTAAAGCGGCATACGTTGAACAGGGTAATTGAGAATGTCAATAACAAAACACGTAGTTGAACAAATTATCAAAATAATTCATTGGTTTAATCAATTGTCTTATTCTCTCGAATTTATGTCTTCAAACTGTGTTATTGAGCATTTTAAGATAAATTCTCATATGTATAGTCAAAAACTTCTGAGGATTTAGAACATGGAATGCAGGGTCGTAAAATTATGTAAATGGTTCTCATTACAGCAGCGATCATCCTACATATTTTCTGTTTTAATTTTGTTTTATTTTTTGTTTTTTTTGTTTAATTATAAGTTGAAGTTTTAATTATACTCGTTTCAAGACGACCGGGGCCCTACCCAGAGTTGGGGCGAAACAGACTTCTGCGACATTACAGTCTTGGCAGTGATATCACAATTGTTAATTATATTTATCCCCTTTGTTATTATTTTTATATAATAACATATCTTCCACTGTCTTAACGGTCGTCAAAAAGGTCTGACAACTCTAATCATGCATTTATGTACATTCTTTTTTTCAAAAAGACTGTTGTAGAGTGACCTTACCATCCTACATTTCCCCTAGCGTTAATCTTCCACTTTGTACTCATTTCCGTTTCTATTCTCATAATCTCTCCGCATATTGCTTTATTTGCTTGCTAGAGTAGAAATTGGAAAAAAGTCGATAAAATTTCAACGAAATATTGATTAACACAGAATAACGATGTGGTTGGTCATCATAACATGAATGCAGCTTTCTGGAGGGTGATTGGCTATCTCACTGAAATCATTCATCATTATTTCATTTCTCAAGTCTTTTTTGAATTGCAAACTAGGACTGCCAAACTTTTTTGTATCTAAAACTCAGTTGGAAGATTCTGACCAATCTAAATTTTACATGAATTATATTTTTCTTTGAATAAATAGACAAAAGGTGTTTTAAATGGAATACAAATACTGAAGTTAAACTTAAGTAGTGCGAGTCTCTCGCTGCACTTGCTAACGAGCCCTGTTTCTCTGATTGCCAATTATGTACATACGTATTCCCTTTGACGGTTATTTAATCCTTTCGCTTTCTAGGCGAGAGCTTCCCACTTTCAAAAAAAGTGACCATAACAAATGTTTAGAGATACCTTATGTATGGCCATCTCGGAGGGACATGGTTCCAGGCAGCGGCGACAGAGTAACTGCACAACGTAGATGTTAATTGGAAATCAGTTTATAAGACTGTTTACCAGTTCTTACCAGAACAGCACTTTCAAACGGGACATAGGAAAACTCAGCTCTCGATTCGACATTTGAAACATTGAAAACTACCCTATCTAAGTATTAGAAGACTCAGTCAATGCAATCCAATCTATCTATGTCTAATCTGGAACCTCCTATAGCTTCGTTTCAAGTTTGACCGGGTCGAAAAAATAAGTCTGATCGCAATGAAGAAATCCTGTAACTCAGGATTTCCGCACGATTTGAGACTCTCAAGCCTTAGCCTACAATAACCGTCTACATATATTTAAAAATTATCATTACTGTTGAGAGATTATGGGATACAAATGCAACATAAACTAAATTCTTTTTTTAGACAATTTATAATAAAAAATTAAGTCTCTTACAATTTAAAAACCATTTAAATGGAAATACGGATGATAAAGAAGTTATGGCTATGAATATGCGTTAAGCCATGAGAAACAGAGGAAATGATCTGATAGAAAGTTAAGCACCTTACAAGCAGGGAAAGCACGCTGTAGAACGCCGTGAAAAAAGGCAGAATCCAGATGTTCTCTATAGCCATGCCGTGAAATCACAACATGTTCAGCCGCATTACTTGCAAATTTCTTTTGAAACTCGTCTCTCATCCTTATCAGCAGAGTACTCGCTTCACCTCCCTCGAACCTTTTCCTAACCTGATTACCTGTGTTTGTTCACGCTTGTTCGTGTTCAAACAATCTCTCTTCACTTATAATTATGAGTACTTGTGAATTCATCCCTACTCGAAATTTAAACTTTAAAATATATTTCGATTTCTTGGTGTCAACATTAATTCCTTACGCGGCTAGGATAATGCATTATCATAACTTAGAAGTCATCGACAAGCCTGTTTTGGGTGAAGGTTTGATGTAGAAACCTTCAGATCGATTCTTGGTTGTCACAGTTTGCATATTTATGCAATCGAAACCAACAGTGTGAATGAAAAAGAATATTAATAACAATGAAAACGGGAGAAGTAGCTACTAGGATACTAGTAATTTTACAACTGATTTAAAAAAAGGAAACAAATCAAGAAGAAGATTCATTTAAACGTTTTCTGGCTCTACAAAGAGACATGCTAAAACAACAAGAAAGGAGAGCATCCCATTCTCTAATTTATCTTGGTGGAAAAAAAATTAATGAAGTCGATAAAGACGACATATAGACAAAGAAAGCTTTCATCGAAATTTCCAGGCGAAGACTATTTTGAGATTATTTATTTTATAAAGGAAGAACAAATTATTCGACGTTTTCTGAGGCTTACGCTATTCAAAATTTTCAATCTTGAACTGTATGGAATATTTGTACCAGCTCGTTCAAAAGTCTGGTTATAGTAGTATACAATATTGATAAAACACCCATCAATTAGATTTCAAACTCCTTAATCAATAACTTATTACTATCCATATACTCTCTTTCTCTTTTTATTCTTCCCATATCAGTTTCATTTATTTGGGTCAAAAGGTCATGTCATGTACAAATTAGTAGATCTATAACACATAAACATTGAACACTACAACAATCCCTTCTCCTAATATCATCACCATCCTAACTCACTCCTCTTCATTTCTTACACTTGTCATTTGGTGACAATACCGACGAAGGAAGACGACGTGAACTTTCGGAAGAAGAGCACCAAAGCGAAGAATGGGAAAATGAAAATTGGTTTTTATTGTTTTTTATTTTCTACGTTATTTTTAAAATCTTTACTTTATTTAGTTTCTCCTTTCACATTTTAGGTTTGTTTTTTTACTTTTTTCCGTTTCTTTTGCTTCTTTCTTTTCTATTTTTCGTTTCTTTTACCGTTTGCATTAACTTTATTATCATACTCTTTTAAATTAACTCCATTTAGTTGAAATTTTTTAAATTTTACTCTTATTTCTTTACAATTGTACTCTCTGGGCACTCACTGATGAGCCCCACCCAGAGAGTGCAGAGGTCTGTCTGAGCGGGGGCGAAACAGACTTCTGCAATGTCTACTTTGCAGTAACATTTCACTTTTCTGTGTGCTTAAAAATATTTTTCACATGTTTATTCAACTTTCTCTTATATTAACTATAACTCATTTTTCTCTTTATCACCTTTCCTATAATACTATCTTTGCATTCCTTCTAGTCGCTTAGATTGGGTGGTGCTCGTAATTTTTCACATCTCACTAGCAAATTTTAATATTGGTCTCACGTATACCTTAAAGAGCTTAATGACAATCTTGACTTTTGAAATTCGAAACGACGTCAGTATCATAAATGATATCGATGCATTTTATTATTACCACAAAGAGTGCGAATTGAACGATGGGTCACTCGAAACGAAAACTCCTTGATAAAGAAACTGATTCACAACTGGAAATGAATGAACATGAGGACGTTGCAGTCCTAATCGCATACTGCACGTTTTGCTAGAAGAATTGATGAGAAAGAAGACCAAGCTGAGAGAGCATATTGAACAAGAACAGATTATCTTTTGTAAAACGTCACTGGTGCAACAGGCCAGAGAAACTGGCATGTGTTATTTGGATCACTCATATCTCTATTCTTCTTATGAATAGGCTTGAACCAAGCATGACGTCATAGAGTTAGCCATGTGCCATGAAGAAGAAAACTGTTCTTTTAAGGAAAAATCAGGGGAAGGTAAGCTATCAATTTAGCGGTAGGCTCGGTGTATGCGCTAACATAACCAAATTAACCTGAGATTGACTTCACTGCTGATTTAGAAAAACGGAAAACTATGTTTTAGACTTTGTTTTAACTTGAGCGATCAATTCATTCTAGTGCCGGTCAATAAACCTGTGTTTAATTTACGCTCTTCCCTCTCAAACGTCATATATCAACTCGCCATTGATTAATTGATCCTTAAGGATGACTTTGACGATTCGCTTCACCCATGTTTAAAAAAACGAAAAAGGAGCGGAAAGAACTCCGAAGCTTTCAAGAAAAAAAATCAACAAAATTTCCAAGATAGTTATTTTTATATCAATTTAATATTTTTATCTCTAATAGATTCATAAGGATTCAATAAAACCTTCTCTTAACAAGAAACAACCAGAAAAGTGGTGAAAGCTATTCCAAATTTTCGCTTTTTTTATTTGTTTACAATTGTGATGTGTTCATTTTTTCTATTTTAACGTGATTAATGATTCATTTGATTCTGAAATAAAGTTTACAAAATAAGTCCATGTGTTTGTTGGTCTTTAAGAAACTGGCCACAAAAAGCTGATGTTTCTCGTAGAAGGCAGATTTTAGAAGAAAAAAACCTGAAAAAGAAAATGCCAAGCTATTGTCCATGTCTTCATTGTCCATGTGTTTGTTCATTTTCAAAAATGCTCTCTACATAATATGATGCGTTATCGTGGAAATGGCCACCAAGAAGCGGTTTTGAATGGGCTAACTTCTAACGACCAGATGGAGATAGAGGATCGTTGCATTCAAAGTTTTGCATCATATTCCATGTAACAACTTCTCACGCTCTTCATTTCTAAACTAGAATCTCTCCGAATCGAATCTCATTGAAAAGTGCCTTTTATCTCCTAAAATTCTCTTCTCGCTTCTGTACCTCAATATCTCTGCCATCTTCTAACTTTTTTATCTGAGTATTTCCACATTCAGTTCATAAGTTTGTACTTCAGTCAAAAGATCCAAAAAAGTTGACCAAAAAAGTTTATTATTTTAAAAGACTGTGTGATGTGGATGACTCTGTGGCCGGTTTTCATCGATTGATTTAAAGGGGCGTGTCACATCGAGAGACTTTTTCTCTGACCGCAAAGAATCACTCCAGCTGATCTTTATCTTTCTCTATTTATCTTTCTTTCTCTCTCTTTTCTCTCTCTCTCTCTCTTTCTTTATCTCTCTCTCTCTTTCTCTCTTTCTCTCTCTCTCTTTCTCTATTTCTCTCACAATCATACATTATTTCTCTCTTTCTTCCTCTCTCTCTCTCTCTCTCTCTCTCTCTCTCTCTCTCTCTCTCTCTCTCTCTCTCTCTCTCTCTCTCTCTCTCTCTCTCTCTCTCTCTCTATACTCTGTCAGATATTTTTGCTCTGAATCTCTTAAAAACATAACCATCCACGATGCTTTTATCTGCGTCTCTCAATATTACAAGTTTATTTCTTTTACGCTCTCTAGCGTTTTTCTCTTACAGTGCAGTCTTTCTCAGAAAGACACACTTTTTAGACACTCTCTCCGATGTGTATTTTTAAATCTTTTCTTGGACAATTTTTTATCACGTGTTTCCAATAATCACTGTTTTCATACACGCATAATCTATGGATACGATCTTGGAAGGAAGCCTGCACTCTTTGCGATAAAGAATACGTCACGTATTCTTCCGCCTTTGTAGAACAAAGAACACAAAGATTAGCAACAACATTTTATCATCTCAAAGACAAAACGAAACAAACAGAAAATGAACTAAATAGCTTAGTATTTTATTACTTAGAGAAAAAACAAATCGAGTAAAAACAAATCTAGTTTCAACAGTTCATTTGGAAAAAATCTATATTCAGTCAAGGGTTATGTATATTTTTCAAGACGATATTGAAAAATATTTTATTTTGCAAGACAACCTACCGGTTGTTGAAGTAAAATATTTATTATGCTTTCACTGCGAAGGCTATCACAAAGGCTATGCGATCCGCATTGCGCCCCAGTTATCAATCTTTAAAAGTTGGTAGGGAGAGAGATCACCATACCGAGAGAGCGAGGAAAGAATCGAGAGTGAGAGAACGAGAACGAGAGAAAGAGGGAGGCAATTTTTTATCTACCTCTCGCGCGCTCTTTCATGTAAGGGGTTTCCTTCGTCTCCAACTCAGTTGCATTTCGTTGAGCGACCAAAACCAGGCTGTTCGGTAAAATATCATTTATCTCATCAACAAAAATATTGCACAAACAACAATATTTGCAACAAAGAAGTGCTGCATAGTGCTACTTCTTATCCTTCCTCTTTTACCCGCCGCCGCGTTTCCCGCGCGGTCTATCCTTCTTGCTCGGCTCGCTTGGCGTCTTATCAACCGCTGGCGTCTTATCAAGTTGGAGACGAAGGAAACCCCTTACATGAAAGAGCGCGCGAGAGGTAGATAAAAAATTGCCTCCCTCTTTCTCTCGTTCTCGTTCTCTCACTCTCGATTCTTTCCTCGCTCTCTCGGTATGGGGATCTCTCTCCCTACCAACTTTTAAAGATTGAGAACTGGGGCGCAATGCGGATCGCATAGCCTTTGTGATAGCCGAAGCAGTGTAAGTATAATGTGTCACAACCGCTCTTACGGTTGGTGTAGACGGAGGTGGAACACAAAGGTACCACCAGACAAGGCAAGCCCTCATGAACGACCTCCTTGTTCACAAGTGGAAGACGCTCACCACAATCTCTGGAGAAGACCAGAGGAAGAAAACAACATGTATTATTTCGCATTTGCATGATGATGAGCACGAAGATTAACAACAACAATTCATTGGAAACAACACAACAAGTCTAGAATTCAACATGATGTATGAAGGAAAAGCTGCAATATTCAGCAGATTATTGACAGAGATTCTCAATTTCAATCAGAGATTATAGGGACTCTCTTAGCCCGTATTGAAAGAAGTATCACAACCGCTCTTTCGGTTTGTGAATATCTACATATTAGGAGATAGAAGTAGATCGATACATAGTTTAAAAAAACTATTATAATTGGTTAAAAAAGGACTTGAAACACAAAAGAGAAATTTAAAAAAACTATCAACGAGCGGGACTCGAACTGGTCTCAGACCCAGACTCTTCTTCCTTCCCTCCACCTTCAGCCTTACGGTGATGGGATGATAAACGCGAGTCCTTATGTCCAGTTGCAGATGATCCAAAAAAGTATTTTTTTTCCATATGTGTTGTTTTTATCCTCAGATTAACGTGGTAATCGTTAATTTCATCCATCTGGCTCAATGTGAGTTTGTCATAAATATCTACATTCATTTTGATTCTCAGATATGTAGCGAGAGCAATGTGAGGCATCTGAAACTTATTTTAGTCACACAAGTAGGAGGAAAAGGAACACAACCTCTATTCAAAATTGAAAACAAAAGAAATGAAAATTATTTCAGAGCGGTGCCTGTACTCCCATCTAGAAATCACCCCGAATGATTAGTAATCACCAAAAACTTAAAATTTCATTTTTATAGGGTAAAAAACTTACCAGAAGCGACGAGTAATTGTCGATGAGTCCTTTCCATTTGAAAATGTCCTTCTATCCCTCAAGTTCTTGACAATGATGTTGTGGTAAATTGCCGACTGCATCCGAGAATTAGTGAGAATGCAGGATTTACACAATTTGAAAGTGACAGTACAATCAATATGGGATATGACGGTAGGTTTGGAGCAAGTGTTACAAACAGCCATAGTAATGAATCTTTGCGGTCTTAATACTGAGAAATCCCTTCCAAGTTGTTGAGGCTCTTCATGAAGGTTGACGTGCTCATGTGACGGAAACTTAACAATTAACGGTTAATGTAGTGAACATATAATATAAAATTTTAATAAACCTCAGTGTTTTCCTCCAGTCGTTTTCTTTTGCGTTTGAAATGAACTTCCTCGTGAGTAGAAGTATCGCTTGACTCGGACATCTTAATCTTCAGATAACTAATTAACAGGTAGAAACTGCACAAATACATTATCAGATTCATCCGCGAGTAAGTGAAATGAGACTCAGAGTTAGTAGATGAGTCAGAAATTTTCACAGGGGCCTTCTCAAAGAGGAGGGAAAGTTTGTCACTAGACATGGTGAAGTAAACGATGCACTATGATTTCTCTTCATCTATTTATACATGACTTGAGGTGATTTAAATACCATTTATATACTAAAGAGTCATTTTTGCTCAAATTGTGACGATGGAGTGATTTGAGCAGAAAGCTTAAGCTTTTACCTTTACATATGTTATAGAGAAAATATAAACAAAAGTGTCCACATACATTGCTAAAAAGACTTTGAACGCGAAAAGGAAACTTTTCTACTCTAGGAAAGTTAGACAACCACGTTTCAAGGGTATTCAAACACTCATCTCCGTTTGAATCATAGTATTCAGCAATATTAAACTTATTCACAAATACAGCAACCCAGTGTTCTCCTGGCAAACTAGACTTGCTGGTGTTGAAAATAAGGCAGAAAGGTCGACTCTCGGGAATACACTGCGCGTCATAACTATGCTAACACCCTATTTTTTGAAGATTTTTCCGAAAAATGAAAAAGACTGCAAGCTGTAAGATATATCAATAGTTCAATACTGTTTCAGAGTCAATGTCTCCGAATTTGGTGTTAATTGATCGACAAATAAGTTTTTTCACAATCTTTTATTGATTTCCGACCACGTCATAATTATGCTAACACCGGATTTTCACATCAATAACAGCACAGAAACGTTTTTTTAGCTCTATTTTAGTAAGCAATTGGCCCACCAGATGACTTTATGACACTGAACACACGATTTGGCATTGAATCAACTAGGTTATGAAGCGTCTGTGGACTGAGAGCCTGCCAAGAGTCCGCTATCGCGTCTTTGAGCTCTTGTACACTACAAAACTGTTTTCCATTTGCATAGATCTGACGCACAATGATGCCCCAGAGATTCTCAATAGGATTGCAGTCAGGACTGCATGCCGGCCAATCCATGACATCGATTCGCTTAGACGCAAACCAAGCCTTTGTCGAATTGCTCACGTGAATGGCGGCGTTGTCCTGCTGAAAGGTGTACTGTGCACGACCACGCTGCCGCAGGAATGGAACCAAATGAGTGCCTAGAAGCTGCTGATAGTCGTCTGAGTTCATACGAGTCGAAATAAAATCTAGAGCGACCGTGCCGTTCACTTTTGGGCTGTAAAAAAAAGGTATCACGACTTTTGCTACCACGACATTTGCTACCACGACACTTGCTTCCCGACATTTGCTACCACGACATTTGCTACCTGCGACATTTGCTACCACGACATTTGCTACCTGCGACATTTGCTACCACGACATTTGCTACCTGCGACATTTGCTACCACGACATTTGCTACCTGCGACATTTGCTACCCACGACATTTTCTACCGCGACATTTGCTACCCACGACATTTGCTACCCACGACATTTGCTACCGCGACATTTGCTACCCACGACATTTGCTACCGCGACATTTGCTACCCACGACATTTGCTACCCACGACATTTGCTACCGCGACATTTGCTACCCACGACATTTGCTACCGCGACATTTGCTACCTTTGATTTAAGCTTGTTTTCTTTACATTTAATTGTTCCGCTCGTAGTTTTTTTGTAATTATATATTATTTAAGCTTCTTTTTACATTTAATTGTTCCGTTCGTAGTTTTTTTTGTATTTTTATTATTTAAGCTTGTTTTCTTTACATTTAATTGTTCCGTTTGTAGTTTTTTGTAATTATATATTATTTAAGCTTCTTTTTTCACATTTAGTGTTCCGTTTGTATTTTTTTGTATTTTTATTACTTAAGCTTGTTTTCTTTATATTTAATTGTTTCGTTTGTAGTTTTTTGTAATTACATATTATTTAAGCTTTTTGTTTACATTTAAGTGTTTTGTTTGTAGTTTTTTGTATTTTTTTATTTAAGCTTGTTTTCTTTACATTTAATTGTTCCGTTTGTAGTTTTTTTTGTAATTATATATTATTTAAGCTTCTTTTTTACATTTAGTGTTCCGTTTGTAGTTTTTTTTTATTTTTATTATTTAAGCTTGTTTTCTTTACACTTATTTGTTCCGTTTGTAGTTTTTTGTAATTATATATTATTTAAGCTTCTTTTTCACATTTAGTGTTCCGTTTGTAGTTTTTTTATTTTTATTATTTAAGCTTGTTTTCTTAACATTTAATTGTTTCGTTTGTTGTATTTTTTATTATATATAATTGAGCTTTTTTTGTTGCATTTACATGTCCCGTTTGTAGTTTTTTTTGTAATTATACATTCTTTAAGCTTCTTTTTTACATTTAGTTGTTTCGTTCGATTGGTAAAATAGTCTCAGTATTATCGACTCCAAAACAGGAATATTTCCTCTTCGAGGTGGTTCTGAAGGGACCTTTAAGGAGACCCCTGAGTGCTTTCCAATCTTCGTTTGAGAACGGCTACGAAGAAGGTTTGGAAATCTTCTAGACCGAGCCCACGAGACTGTTTTGGGTGATCGACGTCTGCAGTGTTTGGCCGCCCTGCTCAAACCCATTGAACCACACCTGCCCTGTAGTTTACTCAGGCTGTTCAGACCGTATGCCTAAGCCTTAGACAGGGTTAACAGAGTGGAAGATATAGTAACATTGACCCAGAGAAGGGACGCGGAGAATGCTCAAATATCTTTGCCATCCCTCTTCATAAAATGAATAAATAAACACTTCATCTACATTAGCCAATAATCAGCCATTAAATCGTTGGTCTCAGATATTCATTACAATAATCGCTATTTAAATCTCAATATATTTAAGTTGAGATGAGATGAACTTCAAGTTGAGATGAGAGAGAATTAGAGAGAGAGGTTTCATGTGTACTCTGAGTACTGATTGTGTCAGTACTGGTAAAGCATTTCGTCAAACTCTCCCAAATATCAGCTCTCGCTACTTATCAAGCTTTTCTCTCTCTGTGATCCAAAATGGAATTTTTTGAGCAAAATTAAACTTGAAGAGGTTTTTTTAAACAAAAAGAGGTTTTTTTAAAAACCATTGTTGGAAGAAGGAGCGCTTCTAGTATTTTTGCAGCTGGACACAGTAGCGAGACCGGGCGATATGACGATCCGTGTTTGCTGTCCTTCCCTGGTTTCAGTAATGGTACGATGTGTGATTCATTTCATATTACTGGAATGTTGCACTGAATTAATGAAGCGTTAACCATTGCGGTGATGAAGGTGATTCCGACCGGGCCAAGATGTTGCAGGTGTAGCATTGTGATACCATCCGGACCGGCCGCCTTCGACTTCTTGGCTCGTTTAATTGCGCCGCTGACTTGCTGCCATTAGAATGTTAATGTGTCACTCAGTGATAGTCCGTGCAATTCCCGTGAAAAATTGCGCATGTGATCGTCGGCCTCATGTTTTCTGACTGTGGTGAACATCTTGCTGAATTTATTGGCTATGTCGCGATTAGCGGAGATGACTTTACCATTGAATGCGATTGAGCAGTTTGGTGGCGATTGTATCCGTCCTTCTAGGGCTTTAAACGCGGAAAAGACGAGCAAAAACGGAAAAAAACTACATCAAAAAAGAAAAAAAAACAGATCGCGAAAGTCACTCTACTCAGGATCCATGACACTTTGTTACAAGACAGTTTGTTACACGACACTTTGTTACACGACACTTTGTTACACGACACTTTGTTACACGACACTTTGTTACACGACACTTTGTTACACGACACTTTGTTACAAGACAGTTTGTTACACGACACTTTGTTACACGACACTTTGTTACACGACAGTTTGTTACACGAAAATTTTTTTAACCTATTGAAAATTGTAAAAGGCTTTGTATTTATGCATATTTGATAAATTTTAGTTCTGTTTTTTTGAGTTTTTAAGTAGTTGAAGTGGAAAATAATACAGTTTCTTTTAGTTTAAATTTTTTCTTTACAGTTTAATTTTCTTTTTTTTTACAGTTTAATTAGTTTTTACAGTTTAAGTACAGTTTAATTTTCTAAACAAATTCTTTTCGCGTAATAAAAAGTTCAAAGTTCAAGTTTGTTACGAGACCATGTTTGATAGCGAGTTCCAAAAAGTGATCAAACGAAACAGAGAGAGCAGTTTTTTTACAACATCAATTTTTTAAATATACTATTAAAAACCTTTTTTTATTATATCAAATTCAACTTTTCATTCCTGGTTCCCTTTTCAAGGTTAAAACTTCTACTAGAAAAAATTGAAATGAAGAAACTTTCGAATAAAAAACTCATAAGGGTCGTTGGTTTTGAATTTTCTAAACAAGTTAAAACTTCGAAAAATTAAGGGTTATATAACAATAAACTTTATTATTGTTAAACTTTTTTTTTGTTAAACTTTTCCCGCACCCTGTAGATAAATTGAGGCCGTTTGGCTAAATCTCCGGTGAGGTTGGTGATGCAGGCATAGACGGCCACATTTCCTCGTCGCCTGTAAGCCTCCTCTCTCAGATGCTCAAGCCGAAGCTGGCAAATTTGGCTCTGGGGCAACTTCTCTAGCTTTGTCGAGAATCCGACGATTTCGGAAATCACATTCAACGCTTGAAAAAAAACGGAGGCTTTGTGTTATCAACTTTTTGTTCCTGGTACATTTTTAACTGACAGTTTCTTACATAATGTTCCGTTCCGACACAGTTTTTCTCCGGGAAATTTTGTTTGTTCCACGACTTTTTGTGCGAATAATATATATTTAACATATTGAAACTTTGAGTAAAATTTTCATAAACTTAAATCTCGATCGTTTAAATTCGATCCCTTCCCTAGCCCCAATACCCTTCCCTAGCCCCAATACCTTCCCTAGCCCCAATAACCTTCCCTAGCCCCAATACCTCAAAGTCGGTGGGAAGGTGTAAACTCACTCAGCCCTACTACCGTGATTGCCGGAATCACGGCAAAAAAAAGTGACCTTGAAATTAGAAAAAAAAGTAACCTGTCGTCGTAGAAACTGTCCTTCAAATTAAAAATTATGGAGAAAAATATCTCGGAGCAAATCGTCGTGTTACAATTTTTTTGTAACAAAGTGTCGTGTAACAAAGTGTCGTGTAACAAACTGTCGTGTAACAAACTGTCTTGTAACAAAGTGTCGTGTAACAAAGTGTCGTGTAACAAAGTGTCGTGTAACAAAGTGTCGTGTAACAAACTGTCTTGTAACAAACTGTCGTGATACCCTCTACTCAAAAATATTTCAGCAATTACATACTTTCACATGGCACGACAATTATTGCAAATGAGAAAAGCATAGCATTGAAACATCTTATTCATTAGCAATAAATTAATGACCTTCAAATTCGATTCGATAGAAAAAGAAAAAAAACAGCGTTACAATGAACAAATAAGCATTTTTGACAGAATGTCAGGACTGTGACAGAATGGCACCCCAGATGGCCCAAGCGAGAAAGGGGAAATCCAGGACGGAGATGCAGAGACGACTTCATGTAATGCGTTGGAGCCGAGTTTTTGAGAAGAGCCCGGAACAGAGAAAAATGGCTTGGAACGATGGCGCTTCATATTTTATGAAATTCATGATAAAGCGTTTGAGTTGAATTGAATTATTTTTCTGGGTAAATGATCGTGATTGTTGAAGAAAAAAATCCATTATAGTCCGAAAGACTTAGTAATGGAAACAATATTTTTGTGTTGACTGTATGGTTAGATTATCTTATTGGTCCAATGCGAGAAAAAATTGGAACAATCGTTAGGCTTCAACAACTTCAGTATAAGATATTGAGAAAAAACTGAACCCTGAAATCCACAGATGATTTTTCAATCACAAAAGAATCGGAAAAACAAAGGAATAAAGTCATATACATAGACTTGTCGAAGGCATTCGTGGTTGTCTCACACATGAATTTACTTTTCAAGTTAGAGAGCACTGGTATCAGTGTGTTTCTTAGCAGCCGCACAATTTTTTTTCGAGCGGATTCTTTAAAATTTCGGTGTTCAAAATTCAATTTTCCAACGATTTTGGACTTCCCCAACGAAAAACATGAGAAAAATTTCTCCAAGCGCATAGATTTAAATTTTTTCGGGGTTTTTAAAGAGCGCATAGATTTTTTTAGCCCGCAGTGGCGGGTCAGAGAAACATCCTGGTTCTCAGATATGATTTCATCAATTAAGTTTTAAGTAGTTCACAATTCACTCTTAATGCGAATAACATGACGACATTCGAACTGTGCGAAATTCGTCAAGATAAAATACACAGTATTGAGCAATGTAACATGCCAAAATTCGATCCGTGCGAAACTCGCACGGATATGAGCATAGTAACATGGTAAAATTCGAACAGTTAGGAATCCGCCGTGTTATGGGCATTGTAACATGGTGGAATTCGAACAGTTAGGAATCCGCCGTGTTATGGGCATTGTAACATGGTGGAATTCGAACAGTTAGGAATCCGCCGTGTTATGGGCATTGTAACATGGTGGAATTCGAACAGTTAGGAATCCGCCGTGTTATGGGCATTGTAACATGGTGGAATTCGAACAGTTCGGAATTCGCCTCGTGATGATCATTAACCGTTGCCGAAACTCGAACCGTTCTAAATTTGCCTTCTGATTATCATCAACCAGTGACGAAATTCGAACAGTTCTAAATTCTCCTTGTACTAATCATCAACCGGTGACGAAATTCGAACAGTTCTGAATTCGCCTTGTACTGATAAATAGCCGGTAACGAAATTCGAACAGTTCTAAATTCTTCTTGTACTAATCATTAACCGTTGACGAAATTCGAACCGTTCTGAATTCGCCTTGTACTGAAAAATCCGGTGACGAAATTAAAACCGTTCTAAATTTGCCTTATATTGACTCCTACTGTCGTAAACTCCATCCGTCGTCTCATATAACCTTTGTTTGAATACACCCGCCTTCGGGATGTACAACACTTGACCGCAGTGAATAAACCATGAGCGTTGTGTAACGTTTTATTAGTGCATAATATGTCGCAGTGAATAAACCATGAGGTTAAAAACAACTCGTACTGTACAGTTGAAACAAAATAACATTCTCTCCTTGGTGACATTTAATAATTGAAACACACATAACATACAAAGCACATTTATTGTTCCCTTTCCCGCATTATCATCTGATAGTTCAACAGTCTGCTTCATTCATATAGTCTTATTGCTACATATCTAAGAAAGCTGTTAAAAGAAACATTGCCTCTATTCATATTGACAACACACCTTATGGTGTCTTTAATACATTCTTGACATACGGCGCGATTCCTTGTTGAGGAATCCTCGTTTACCTACGTTTTGCTTACTCCAATGATGCTCCTTTAAATGCTCTATACGCCTTCTTCTTCTGAGCTGAAGTATGGTGAGCTCTTCCGGCCAGCTCCTTCACAAGCTTGCTAGCACTCTTTTCGTAAATTATCCGTCGATATTGGGTTGCCTATATATACTTAAACAATGGAAACGAGGGCGAGTATTTCTAACTGGGATGAGCTCTATGTACATATGTATGCCATAGGAAACCTGGTTCAGAGTTATTGCTCCCATGGCTGACCGACAGATTATTAAATTGGAAAACACTTGGATATAGGACTGGAATGTGCAACTGTGTCGTCGTTGCGAACAGTCCTAGTACATCGGTTGGTATCTCAACTTTCTATTTCAGTGATTAGTTCAGTCCGAACGTTGAACTCATCACGAAAAACAGTCATTGGAACCGAAACTTGGTAGACGCTATGACATCTGGTGATCGATAACTGAGATAATGTATTATACATATTTGTTCTCCAACTGCTCTTCTTCAGACATTTAACTCGTCCGATAACTTTAGCACTACCTTTCCCACTTTATTCATTTCTTGCTCGTCTAAATCCAATTCTAATGGAGCATCCCTTTGAGACACCTCCTCTTAGTAACGCTACTACCTCGGCATATTACTCGAAATGCCACGAGCCCACATTTCGGTCCTTCAATCGTCTCAGTCAGCCTATTTCTTTGAGGTCAGTCAAGGTAACGCTTCTTTTGTTTCTGATGTATTTTACTTTCACTCTTGTAATTCGCGACGTAGTCGCTTTGACCGTCCCTAAGATACGACTATAAGCCTTGTATTCTTGCTTAACTTCAGCCGCGAATGGATATAATTGTAACTCATATCATGCAGCCATTGTAACTCCGACCCACATTCCAACGCTTCTTCGTACATTTTTTGTAAGCCATAAACTACCTAAGACATCGGAGTCTGCTGCTCTCCGCGATTGCTCCTGGCGCGACTTCTTAAGGTACTTCATTCAACCTCAGTGTCAGCCATCTCTCAATACTCTAGCGTTCTCCTCCTTCATCTTGATTTGGGTGGGTGGGCGGGACTCATACTACCACTTAAAGCATCTTGCTTTAACGCACGATAAATGTAGACTGAGTTACTTTCCTCTCTCGTCTTCCCGTATGCTACGCATACGCAACGCACCTACAGTACACTCCCTAAGGCGCGTATTCAAACACCAATTATATTGACTCCTACTGTCGTAAACTCCATCCGTCGTCTCATATAACCTTTGTTTGAATACACCCGCCTTCGGGATGTACAACACTTGACCGCAGTGAATAAACCATGAGCGTAGACCAAGGTAGAGACAGTGTACTAGTACTTCTTTCTGCTCTTAGTCCTAGAAAGTACATGAACGAATGTGAATTCAGACGCTGCCCTTGTTTCACAGAACGTTTTCAGAATAAAAGCGCCTGTTACTATTCTATTCGCCCTTTTCCTGTAACAAAATGCATCTCAAGAGAAACTTGTTTCTCCCTTTCGAAACCTACTGTAATATGAGATACATTTGCCACAAGGTACTTTCAATATCACATTTGATCTGCACTTTGTTCCGCAAGTAAACTTCCTTTTTTTATTTTATTATTTCTTAGCAGTGGGCGATTCCACCACAAAAACGTGCCAGCCTTCCCCACACCTTCAGAAACCAATGTGTTAACGCTACTCATTTCTACCATCTCCTTCTTGAGCGACACTTCTCACCATTAACACATGTGCGAACATGTCTGCCACCGGCAACCGTCTCTTTGGTGCCCATCCTCTGAATATCTGCTTCTTAGTGCTCCAGTCATCTTTTTTTCTTTTTTTTATTCCACTCGACTCTGCAAATCTGCTTCCATATTCTACTCTCTTACAACCGCCCCGATATACATACAATACCGAATTCAATACCGAATTCAGCTTGTGCAACAATCGCACTGGCAATCTTGTGCAAGTCTGCCCTTTCACTTTCTTCCTTAATCCTGACGACCATCACTTGGCTTTTTTTTATTTTTATTTTACTCGACTCTGCAAATCTGCTTCCATGTTCTACTCTCTTACAACCGCCCCAATATACATACAATACCGAATTCAATACCGAATTCAGCTTGTGCAACAATCGCACTGGCAATCTTGTGCAAGTCTGCCCTTTCACTTTCTTCCTTAATCCTGACGACCATCACTTGGCTGTCTCATGTTATCTCCATTATAGTACCTTTCTTTCTGACCTTCTTCCAGTGGTTTTCACTGGAAACCGAATTGCCTCCAATTCTCGTTCTACCTGGGAAATTCTTTCTTCTTCTGATATATTCCACCCCTACTCTGCAGTCGACTCGTTTTTAGAAGACGATCTCTTACGCTAGTTTCAATGCATCAAATCGGTTGGTTATGTCAGCCAACAACTCTCCTTCTCGAAAACTGCTGATCGGTTTACCTTCGAATCTATTCTCTACCCAGCGTCACAACTCACCTCTATCTTGTTCCGGAATTTCAATATTTTCTTTCTCCTGTCTGCCTGTTCTAGCTTCACCCCTGACCGATTCGTCATGTGTTGACATCAAACTCGCTTTTCCTCTTATCTATACATGACATGGATGTATTGCACCAAGTACTTCTTATAATTATTTTGAATTCCGGCCGTGACTCCCCGGCAACGTTACTTAGCCCCTCTAATTCATTACGGATTCTTCTCTCAATCCATTACTGATCACTTTTCCAATTTTCCGATCAATCTGATACTCTAATTACGAATCCGCTGTCACTTGGACTTGTTCTTCCGCAACACTTGTACCTGCTTGTTCCAGGTCCTACTCTTGTGCCTGCTTGTTCCAGGTCTTACTCTTGTCCAGGTCTTACTCTTGTGCCTGCTTGTTCCAGGTCTTACTCTTGTGCCTGCCTGTTCCAGGTCTTACTCTTGTGCCTGCTTCTTCCAGGTCTTACTCTTGTGCCTGCTTGTTCCAGGTCTTACTCTTGTGCCTGCTTGTTCCAGGTCTTACTCTTGTGCCTGCTTGTTCCACGTCTTACTCTTGTGCCTGCTTGTTCCACGTCTTATGGAGCGTTAAAATTCAACTTTTCACTTTGCTAAGTGATTTTCTGCCTAGCATTTTTTTTGAACGCTCCAATGTCTCACCACGAAAACATGCCTACGGTAAAAAAAGAACACATGCATTCTAATGGAGTGTTAGAATTCGCGAAAACATAATGAAACATAACGATATCCCTTTTGAACTCTCTCGCTGCAAGAAAAAAGACATCGCT
Source organism: Allodiplogaster pararmata (assembly GCA_964056735.1). NCBI lineage: Eukaryota > Metazoa > Nematoda > Chromadorea > Rhabditida > Diplogasteridae > Allodiplogaster > Allodiplogaster pararmata. The sequence goes on from OZ057405.1 coordinate 27,403,688, forward strand.
GCTCATGTGTCGAACGTTCCTCCTCCCCTGAGCTGATGCGGCGTCATACGTGCAACTCCTGCTCCCTTGCACGCTCTAGTCAGCTCTTGTCTGACATATCCCGTGGAGATAGGCTTACCGGTCGTAAAGGAAGAGAATACGGGAAGAGAAGGGTAAATCGCTGAGCGAATTTTGCGTGCACTCCATAGTGCGAACCCGGTGGACATGTTGTCCAACTTCGCTCTAGTGCACCTTCCTTCCCCCTCCTGGTCTTTTTTTGCTCTTACCACTGTGATCTTGAGTAGAGTGCCTCCATTGCTTTCTTCTTCCTCACATCCCCCATGCGAGTGCTGTCACCTCGGACACTCTCAATAAAGCCGAAAACGATGGGGCACAAATAAGGGCGATTCGAATATCTTCTTTTCCAGCTTCGAGCCGAGTGCTCCATACACATATCGCCTGAACGTCACTGACCGATGTTTTCTTGTGGTGCTTGACCTGGATACTCCTCCCTCTCTCTTTCTTCATTGCTTGAGCCAGGGGACCGAAAGGCGAGTTCTCCACCGTTTCTCCAGTCTCGAAAGTGTAGCTGGCCAACGCCACGGCCAGCGAACTTCTTGACGCTCCCTGTGCTATCTTGTGTAGCAGGAAGCAACAAAGAGAGAGTGGAGCACACTCATCCAATCCCTGCGCTGTTGCAAATTCTCTCCGTTGGATAGCCGAGTAGCGATAGATCTTGCTCGAAGAAGGAGCCACAGCTCCGAGAAGAACCCGATGCAAGTGGGGTAGAAGGTCCTCCCTCCTTGCGAGTTTCAGTCTCTCCTCCACAACATTCATCATTGCCGCTTTTCCTCCTACAAAATAAAAACTGTTTGGGAGGGTGGGTGGGCCGAATAACACTCAACCGAAAACCGGTCAGAAAAAGCGTAGAATGAAGAGCACGCCGCGATTTAACCCTTTTCCCGCCAAAAGGGGTTTTGGCTAAATCGCGGCCGGGCAACTTCCTGTTTAAATCATGCAAACATACAGTTTTAGCTACAACTACAGTCACTGCGTTTCTTTCGTTTTCGCTAAAACCCGTGTTTGCATGGCCAAACAGGAAGTGTGCTTTATCCTGACCGAACAACTGTGAGGCTAGATAACTAAAGGCGTGAAGCACCTTGTTTATAGGCTGGAATTTTCGAAATCACACAACAAAAATACGAAATCCGAGGCAAGTTTGCTGCTTCCAAAAGCCCCTCTCTTCCTAGACGCAGGTATCAAAATATTTGCTCCTTTTCCGAAAGTTAATGAATCTTTTACATAAGAAGCCCAAGTATTCCCTTTTCTCAGAGTGGGAAAAGCAGTGTGACTTTACCAGAAAGGGGTGCCCAGAATGGCCCTGCTAGCAGAACTACCAGCAACACGCAAAGTCTTCGAAAGAAGAGATGGCGGAGAAACTAACCAGAGAAGATTCCTTCTATTCCAATCGCTTCTCTGTTCAAAACCATCGATCCCGCTCGAACCCGGACAGCTCAAAAAGATATCACATTTAGCGTTGGTTTCATCAGCAAAAATATCCCGGTCTGGCTGACCCCATTTCCTTGCACACAAATTGAAGATATCTCTTTTGATCCCCCAGTCATCATGATCCACTCATCTACTAACTTCATCCGCTTCACAATTCAACTCTCTGCGTATCCATACAAATTTAACTTTAGCATTTACTTCTACCACAATTTTGTTCACTTCTAAACACAGATCATGCAACGGTTCCTGAGAACTGCCTCTTTACAATATCTGAACCGCATCCTGGCTATCGCAACGCAAAAGTACATGTTAACTATCGATCGGTATGCTCTGAAAGCAAAAACAACCGCTAACAGTTCTCGGAAAGCACTGGACAATGACTTTTCATGCTCAGAGAGATTCCTCGCTCATTTTTCACTACAGGCATCATTTAACTTTAGCAGAACCTCAATCGCTTCTGATGATGCATCTGTTTCAATTACTACACTAGGAGTCCATTCCTTTTCCACAAACGACTTCTCCACACCTCTCTCAAATTTATCCAACCAGAACACAATCTCACCTCGTTCTCCCTCCGACAGCGGCACTCTCGTTTTCGCTGACTCTTCTTTTCTTGAAGAATCTTCCACCACCCGAGAGACGATTCGACACCGTCGAACTCCTTCGTCACCTAGAACAAGGTGACATGAATGCACCGTACCCCAAAATACCTGACGATCTCGAATAGTGGGATTGTTGCAATCCAAAATAAACTTGAATCTTTCAATTGCTTTCACTCGCCGATGGGAAGCAACCGAGACACAACCTCGTCTCAAGTCAATAGCATAACCTAGCCACACACCTGTCTGCGATGGCAGCCAATAATTTTTCTCCTCCGCAACATGTACTCCAGCTCTCCTCAGATCATCTCAACCGTCTCCACGTTCCTTCTGCACTCCTCTTCTGTGGCGGTCACTAGGATGCCGTCGTCTAAATACAGAGAACAGGTAATGCCTGAACCTCTCCACTTCGCCACGATGGGGCGGAACAATTTTTTGAAGACGTATGGAGCTTGCGACAGTCCAAATGGAGCTGCCGCAAACTGAAAACACCTTTCCAATCCATCAAGCTCACACACAAACGACAGGTAATGCCTGTCCTCCTTGGCTATATACAGAGAACAGGTAATGCCTGAACCTCTCCACTCCGCCACGATGGGGCGGAACAACTTTGTGAAATCGTATGGAGCTTGCGACAGTCCAAATGGAGCTGCTGCAAACTGGAAACACCTTTCCACTCCATCAAGCTCACACACAAACGACAGGTAATGCCTGTGCTCCTTGGTTATATACAGAGAACAGGTAATGCCTGAACCTCTCCACTCCGCCACGATGGGGCGGAACAACTTTGTGAAATCGTATGGAGCTTGCGACAGTCCAAATGGAGCTGCCGCAAACTGGAAACACCTTTGCACTCCATCAAGCTCACACACAAACGACAGGTAATGCCTGTCCTCCTTGGCGATGGCCAAATGATGATAACCGGTGGCAAAATCGAAAGTTGCCAAATAACCATTGAAAGGAAGAGAAAACCACAAATTTCTGAGATCTTCGAATTTGAAATAGGTTTTAGCGAGAAAAGAGTAGAAGTGTGAAAGGTCATGAATCAATCTTAATTTCTTACCGTTTTCCACTACCGACAGCGGTGATAGCCACGCGCCCTTTCTTTCCCGTTCCTCCACCGCTCCAATTTTCCACCATTCCTTCACTTTTTTCTCCACAAAAACCTTGTTGGCCACTGCTGACTGTCTATTGCCTAATAACGGAAGGTGGAAGGGTGAAGAACATGATTCAAAATTAAGTTTATAACCATTGAGAATAATTTCCAAAATGAAGGGAGAAGCCCCAATTTGCGACTAAAAGCCCACAGAAAACCTCGTACTTAAAAATGCCACTGAATTAGTATTCTCCGTACCTGGGTGCTCTGCACTTGTTGCTGTAGTGGCCGAACTGGTTGCAGTTGTAGCACCGACCTCCTTGTTGTCCAAATAACACTCAACCGTCCAAATAACATTGTCCAAATAACACTCCGAATAACACTCAACCGAAAACCGGTCAGAAAAAGCGTAGAATGAAGAGCACGCCGCGATTTAATCCTTTTCCCGCCAAAAGGGGTTTTGGCTAAATCGCGGTTGGGCAACTTCCTGTTTAAATCATGCAAACATACAGTTTTCATTCTCATCTTTTTATACATAGTTCTGTCCACTTTCTACTATCATAGAAACTCTCACTCGCTACATATGAACAACTTTTTCGTTCAGACTTTTCCAAGTCAAAAATTCTTCCAAATTTCCTTACGCAATACATATCCTCAAAAACTCTAATCAAGTTCTCTCCACAATTAAATTGAATTTTAATACTGGAATACGGCTATGAACACCATGGAGTTTTGATATCAAAACTATGTGTAGTCCGTACTCAATGACCCTTCGCTCACGGCTCGCTCCGTTGTTCTTTGACTGCCAAGCACGCGCGCTCAGTCTAGCTACGCAGCTAAGTTGTCTCGGTCCACATTATGTAATAGCACAAACGAAACTCACATCCGTGACTATCATACACTACTCTGTACGATTACAACGATAAACAGAACTGAAAAAAGCAATCAGCGAATAACGCGAACATATCCGAGCACTTAAATGACAATGAGAAGGATAAACGTCGTGCCTAGACGAAAAACTCGACCTTCACAATCTCACTCCTTGCAAAACTCGATCACCACAATTTCAACCATAACTTTAACAATAATAACGAGTAATTCTTCAACTTACACTGCGCAACGTTAAGCGTAAATCAAAGCCAAGCAATCGGCAATTCTTAGCCGAATAGACATTCATTCACAATCATATAACACACAACCTACGTGTTCCAGAACCTAACACTCTTCTTGACGATTCACGTCAAATCTGCGACAACAATCAATCCAAAAAAAAAACCACTCAACACTCATACTACCACTTAAAGCATCTTGCTTTAACGCACGATAAACGTAGACTGAGTTACTTCCCTCTCTCGTCTTCCCGTATGCTACGCATACGCAACGCACCTACAGTACACTCCCTAAGGCGCGTATTCAAACACCAATTGTACTGATAAATAGCCGGTAACGAAATTCGAACAGTTCTAACTTCGCCAAGTGACTCAAACTCTCATGTCTTTGACTCTCAGTGCTTTTGTTTCTTGTTTATCTTACCAAAGCAAAATCTTTGTATATTAATTATGACACGTGTTTCTTTTTCAAATCCTCTGTGCAATTTAAGGATAAACGAGTTTTTTTTACGGCCATATTTCAAAACTCGCCACAGACACCGAAACAACACGAATTGGCGAACTAAATTCCCAGCACCGTCTTATATCTTCAATTATAGTTTTGTTTAGATTTCTTAAAAAGTTATTGTAATTAAAGATTTTTTTACTGATAGGTTTTTCTAATTTGTATATAGTGCGTATTTTGAATGATTTATCAATTCTTTTGAAAAGTTCTACGTCTATGTTGCTTCTAAGACTTTTATTAAAAATTCGGTTAAAAGGGATATTATCCATATATTTACCATGATATTTAAGCTTTATATTAAATGTATCTATTTCATTATTTATAAAATTAGTCTGTTTTCTCCAGAAATAGTCACAAATGGTACTAGTAATAATTATTTTATTGTAGTTATTAAAATTATGAAATTCTTGGTTAAAGTTAATTTAATGAGCTTATCTTTCTCTTTGTTTTTTTTTAAAAAAAAATTTGTATTCCAAATACAATAGTCTATTATTTTTATATTCTATTAGGTTGTTAACAATTTCTTCAATATCTCTGGCTTGGTATGCTGGTCGAGTTCTTCTGCGGTTTTTGTGTCTACTCTGAGTTTTTCTAGGTATTTTTATTGGCATGTTGTGATTTGGATGGGATTTCCGTTCTATGGGGTTCAAACTATCGGATATTAACCCGTAATTTTGAATTTGATCATTGAGACCGTAGGGATATGCTGTGATCAATAATCTAATCCAGTATGCTTCTTTAGCTCTTAACTCATCTTTATTAGATAATAAAGTAATATTCTGTGTATTGATCATTGACTGGTTATTAAGAATTAGGAGGGAAATTATTAGTGTGCGATGTTGTTTAATGATAGATTTGTGATATAATTAGAATTTGAATAGTGTAAATTAGATGAAAGAAAAATAAAATGTGTTAGAGATAACAAATCTTCAAATGCTCAGTTACACAGTTTTAAGGCAGTGACGCCTGGTAGAGAAGACAAATTGATCAAACCACCGCACGGATAAAAGCTACCGCACGGATAAAAGCTGGTTAATGGTTAACACGCTCGCTCCCGGATAGAGGAGAGATATGTGTGATGTGGAGGACTCTGTGACCAATTTTTATCGATTGATTTTTAAAGGTCAAATATAAAGGTTATCGTAAAGGTCATCGATTATATGATTTCTAAAGGTCATTTAAAGGTCATTTAAAGGTCAATTAAAGGTCATTTATCGATTTTTCAAAAATTTTTAAAATTAAATTTTCATTTTTTTAAAATTTTGTTTATTATTTTTTTTTTAATTTTCAATTTTTTTTAAAATTTTTTTATTTATTTTTTAAAATTATTTTTCAAACACGTTTTTTTCTCTAACTGTCTCTTCTTTTACTCACTATTTCTTGGCGCGCTCTGACGCGTTTTTCTCTAACCGTCTCTTTTTTACACACTCCTTCTTCTCGCGCTCTCACGCGTTTTTTCTCTAACCGTCTCTTTTTTACACACTATTTCTTGGCGCGCTCTCACGCTTTTTTCTCCAACTTTTTTTAAACGACCGAACAGAACCATCCCTGAGCCATCCGTGTTATCGCGTGGTTGCATGTTCACACTTTCCCGCTCAAATGGGCGGTTCCACTCGAATTCTACTTTGTAAAAATTTCTATTTCTTCTCGCGCTCTCACGCGTTTTTTCTCTAACCGTCTCTTCTTTTACACACTGTTTTCTCACTACTCTCTAATACAAATTTTCAAAACCTTTTTTCAAATTCAATGTGCTCGATGATGACGTCATCAAACCCTCAAGCTATAAATCTTTGGTGTAAACCCCTTATATCAACAAGACGTCTCTACAGTAATTTGTAGGGTAACCTCTCTCCCATTAATCACTTGTTGCGCCAATCCGTCTCTCTGTACTCTTTTGCGGTAAAGAACACATCTCTGTTGTGTATTCTTTCGCAATTGCAGAATGAACAAGACACAGTTTAATCAAATTTTTCATTAACAACAGATTAATTAAGTTCAGAAATGTTCAAATGCAACATGACGAGGGGAGATTTTTTTATCATTCATGACTTTTTTTTTTTATTCATGACGTAATAGTTTCCATTTTAACATGGAAGTAAATGTAAAAATTTACCAAGGAAGTTTTCGTAGAAAAAAAAACTAATTTAAACACGGAATTGTATGTGAACTAAATGGTATGAATGTTTTTGAGAACAGTGTAAAAGAAAGTGTCGCAACCACTTTTACGGTTAACGTAAATGTATGTGGTACACAAGGGTACTACAAGGCAAGGCTGGCCTTCATGGAAGACTTCTTTCTTCAAAAGTGGAAGTTGATCGCCGCAGGCACGACAAAGTTGAAGAATGAGCACATGGGAACGTGGCTGGCCGAGATATCGCTGCGAAAAAGAGGACAGCTTCTCGTCTTCTCGAACCGCACGATATGACATCTTCAACAATGGGTAATTTATAAAAGGTAAAATACTTATTGTAGACTATCTACAAAAAAAAAGAAAGAAAGTTAACCTCATCAAGTCTTCTCCCTTTTGCCTTGAACGGCTCGGTTACCTGCAAATGAAATAATATCATACTCATTACCACGTTTAACTGAAAATGAACATACCTTCTGGGCCCCTTTCTCTCTTTTCTTCTTATCCAGCTTCTTCTCGATTTCGACTTTTGTATGATCCATCGTAATTATCTGCAAATGATTATTATCATAAATTGAAACCTAACTTTTAAAAAATTCTTGATTATTACAACAACATAAAAGAGAAAAAACTCACGTTTTCACTCTGCATTTAGTTGGAGCTTTGGAGCTGTTGATTTCTGGAAGAAAATCATTGAAACAGAGAAGTTCTAACAATTTTGGGAAAAACCCGGAAAAAAAAATAGAAAGATGATAACAAATATCTTCACACTTTTATGACAGACTGAACCCCAACCACCAGTTGACGATGATTCACTCGAAAAGAATGGAAGGTTAACTTACTGAACCATGATTATTGTTATCAGCTAATGCAATCTCTATACAATTCAGTAGGATAGCTCGAGTACATGAAAAAAAATAAGGATTGGAAGAGAGAGAGTACGATTTAATGTTATAAAGAGAGAGAATTAGAGAGGGGGAAAAGTAGGGAAGTGAGGGAGGAGGATGAGTCATCCAATGAGAGGGTGAGAGACCACGAGGGAGTAGCCAGAGTGAGTGAGAGAGTGTGAGGAAGAGAGAGAAAGAGGGACAGAGAGAAAAGTAGAGGGAGGAGGGGAAAGCAAATCAGACAGTGAGAGGAAGGGTGTGAGAGAAGGTTAGACAGAAGGAATGTTTTGATAACTGTAAGATGAGAGATTACAACTAACTTATACTCGTGAAAGTTGAAGACCACTTTGCTGCCTTTCTCAATGTTGAAGACGTATTGAATCGGCTTTTCCTTCTCCAGGCTTTCTTTAGAATCGGATGTCTTGAAGAAACAAAAAGTCATTAGTGTCGATATAGTCATACGTTCAAGATTACTAACCGTTTCGTATCCTTGTCCGTCAGGACGAATCTTCTTTCCGCCAGCGGGTTTTCTTGTCTTCTCTCCGGATACAAACCAATCTGCCAACTGAAATATTTAATTTACTACACTATTTAATTTACAAGTTTCAGATAACTCACCTCAGTTCGAGCTTCTGCCATGGACTCCGACCGCGAATCTGAAGAGGTTTCATTTTAATATTCAGAAAATTATGAACCAATTTACATCCAATGTTTTTCAGGAGCAGATGCAATGCACTTATAAAGAAGAACTCGAGATGCTGGAACAGGGTAGAATACAATATGGAGGCGGGGCCTCAACATCAGTTGATATTGACATGAGGAGTTCGGAGTACTCTACTTCCGAAGAAGATGACTCCGACTCTGACGAAAAACAGGTTGAAAAGGTATATCTTTAAATTACAGTAAGAATAGCTAACAGTTACACTGAATTACATGTTAAAGAGCTGCCTCGTTGTAAACGACGTTCTGCACGACGTGAAGGACTTCTACACCCTCACAGCAGAAGACAACACCTACTCCAAAAAGTTTAGAGTAGTTCAAAAGAACTTGACATTCAGGCTACATGAGTTGGCCAACGGCACGTCCTCCATTGAGGACCTCTTCGACAAGGTTAATAACATGATTTATTGAGTTATTATTGTATCCTTGCATACTCAATATCAACATCAGAAAATTTCTTTTTACAGGTGGTCCACGACCTCGTAGAAACATCGAAACCAGCAGGCGGGAATTTGTACGTGTCCGTGGGCGTCACACAGGATGGGAGCACAAAAAGCTTCGGGATGAGGGCCGTGCCTTATCCGCGGTTCAGTGCCTCTACGCTTCGACGCGAGATGACAATCGCCGAGACGAGTACTGGCATCATTGCCCCATTGGTTCTCGGAAACGTTAGTGAACATTGGAATCCTTGTTTTGTTTTTCCCCCTAAATGTATAAATTCATCTTGAAATGCGTGTTTCTTGGGTGGACATGCCATCAGGATCGGGTGACCCGGCCAACAACGCGTCCCCTCGAGACGACAACATCACCAAAGTCATAGGTTGGTGTTAGTGAAATTACAATTTGTTTCGAACTATTAAGTATACATACCATATATGTATACATTTAAATCTTCAAATTCTAAGTTACACAGTTTGAAGGTAGTGACGCCTGGTTAAGATGACATTTAAAAAAAGATGTACGAGAACGAAATGCTAAACAATTATGTTGATTAAGGGAACAACTGCCTCCCGAAAGCCATCGCCGTAGGAATTGCCTACTTGAATCGGGAAAGAGACTTACCTAAATAGAGAGCTCTTTCTCGATGCATGAAGCCTCAGCAGAAGGCTGCTCTGGAGCTACTCAACCGACTCGGGCTTCCCCAAAAGGAATCGTACGATCTCAAAGATGTCAAGGAGATTCAGGAGAGACTCACCGACTACCAGCTCATAGTATTTGATGGAGCCAAGCATCCATTATTCCGAGGTCCCTTCGCTGGAGATGGAAAGGTCGTTGGACTGCGACTCAGAAACAACCACTACGACCACATCAAGAAAATCCCTGCATTCTTTGGTTAGTTGACAGTTTAATGTTTTAATAACGAAGACCTAAAAAAGAAAAAAAATCTTTGATTAGTTGACAGTTTAATGTTTTAGTTACAAATATGCAGAGAAAAAACCAAATTCTTTGCAGGCACAAAGTACTATTGCGGGAATTGCAACTCGCTCTACAAGAGCAGAGATGCCCATTACAACTGCCCCATTAGGTGTTCCCTATGCACCCACCCACGCATCGAAGAGTGTAGTGGCCGGCTGCATAAAGAATGCGCTAGGTGTCGATTCGTCTTCAACAACGAGGACTGCTTCAAACGTCATTTGGAGCAAGGTGTCCAAGGAGGTGCATCACGATGTGAGCGCGTCAAAATCTGTGAGACGTGCAATCAGGTCATTCAATTTACTTGACTTGTTCACCTCGGAAAAAAAAAAGAAGCGTTACTCGATACTATTGAAGGTTATTGACGAAGGACGAAAAGGACGTGCTCACGTGTGTGGCATGTCGTTTTGCCCTCGATGCAAGACGGATATGCCTAAAGACCATCCAACTTGCTTCATTACGCCAGCGAGCCCCATCTCCTCCAGATTCAAACTCAAGACTATCGCCTTCGATATTGAGGTAGTAATTTTTAAAACTAGTTCTTCTCTCTCACTAGCTCTCTCAAAACTAGCCCTCAACGAATCATTTGTTCAGTCCACAGTTGTGAGCGAGGATGGAAAAAACGTTCACAAGCCGAACGTTATCATTGCCATCCGCTCGTGCAGTGCCTGCCACCACAGCACGCCAGAGTCTCACGAGTCTCAAGACTCGTGCAATCAGTGCGGAGGGCGTCGTGTCCATGTCTGGCACGATATGGATGGAGGCAACAGAGACCTTGCGGGAGAATTCGTTAAATGGCTGAATTTGAAGGAGAACCGCTATGCCACAGTGCTTGCTCATAACCTAAAGGGGTGAGTTCTTTTCTTCATTGTCATTAAAAATCTCTTTTTTTGCGTTCTCTCCAATGAATCATGGAACTGTTGAGGTATGATGGGCAGTTTCTCTTGCGCACAATGATGAAAAGCGATGATGTGCCCAGTAAAATCGTGCTTTCCGGACTGAAACTGATGCAGCTAGTCAACAAAAGTGTTCGCTTTGTGGACACGCTCAACTTTCTACAGATGCCGCTGTCATCGTTTCCGAAAGCATTTGGAATTGTAGAGTTGAAAAAAGGTTAGTATACTCTTTCAAACATTGTATAAGCATTGTTTTTTTTTAAAAGAAAATACAATTTCTTCCAGGGTACTTCCCCCATCTTTTCAATCGACCTGAGAACTACAACTACGTCGGCACCGTACCAGAACTGACTTTGTACAACCCGACTCAGATGAAGGAAGAAGCTAAAGCAGAGTTCCTGGAATGGCATAGAGCACAGCACGACATCGAGTTCAACTTTAGAAGGGAAATACTTGCCTACTGCTACTCTGATGTAGCTTTGCTCAGCAGAGGGGCCATGGCCTTTGATACAGAATGCTTCAGAATATCAGGAACTCATGTTTTTCACGAGACTACCACCGCTGCAAGTGCAGCAATGCTCATTTTCCGAAGAAATTTCCTAAAGAGAGAAAAGCTGGCGATCGAAGCTCCGATACTTCCATGCAAGAGGCAGAGCATCCTAGCCCTCAAATTTTTGGCGTAAGTTAATCAAACAAATTTCCACATGTTTTTGCAAAGTTTATCTCAAAATTTTCACAGATACCTCCGTGAGACGGAGGGAAAAAGGATTCAAGACGCAACGCATGGCGGGGAACACAGAGTCCCCGGAACGAGATACCATGTGGACGGCTACATTCCTAGAGAGGGAAAGAAACCTATCGCGATAGAGGTTAGCTGATAATGTTGAAACATTTGGTTCTTTCAAACAATATTTTGTAGATACACGGATGCTACTTCCATGCCTGCACCTGCTCATACCAGGATGACGCAGTCATACTAGGCCGTACGGCTGCAGAGATAAGACGAGACGATAAATTGAGAATGGAATCGCTCGAGCAGAGATACAAAGTGAAGGTCTACCGAGAGTGTGAGATTAACAAGATGTTGCGTCGGGACGAGGAAATGAAGATATTCTTCATGAAGCATCGCGTGCTAGTAAGTTTTTTGTTATATTTTTGTTTTATTCTTGAATGAATGTTCAATTGAGGAGCCTCTTGATATCCACGATGCTTTCTTTGGCGGAAGAACTGAAACGTTCAAACTGCACGCAAAATGTCAAGAAGGATGGAGCATCCGCTATCTTGATGTTTGCAGGTTACTGAATATCTCTTTGTCATGGTATTTTTTATGTTCATCAATCTGCTTTCAGTTTATACCCATTCACCAACAAGTACAAGCCATACCCGATCGGAGTAGGAGTTTACGTTTCTGGAGAGGATATTTCGTGTCCAATCAACCAACCACAAGATTTGAGAGTCAACGGATTCCTGAAATGCAGAGTATGTTTTCTTATTGAATTCGTAACGTCTTCCAGTTACTTATTTACAATCCTATTGTTCAGGTATTGGCACCGCACAAACTGCATCTACCGGTTCTGTGTATGAGAGTGGGAGGAAAGTGCATATACGCTGTATGCCAACAATGTGCTTTGGAGAGGTCATCAGAGAGAACTTCATGCACGCATACGGACGAGGAGAGAGCTTTTGAAGGAACATGGGCCACGGAGGAGATCAAGCTCGCCTTGAGAAATGGCTATAAAGTGCTGAAGACCTATGAGGTAATCACTTTAATCACTTTTCATGTGTCTTCTAATCAATCACCGTCTTTCATCACTAAAATTCAGGGAAGACATTATGAGGACTGGAGTCAATACGAGATGAACCCTGAAAGCGGACATGTACGTCACGGCATCCTCTCTGAGTACATGAACACATTTGTGAAGCTTAAAACAGTTAGTGATTTTAATTATTGTTTAGTAGTGTTGTTGATTCTCATTGTTTGCGATGTTTTCAACACAAAAAAAAGAAGCTGTTTGAAGGAAGCAAGCGGATGGCCCAGAGATGTTGGCAATGACCTCATGAAGCAGGCCGAATACGTTGAGGCCTTCAAAGAGAAAGAAGGAGTGACGCTCGATCCTTCAAAGATGGTGCCAAACAGTGCAGCAAGACAAGTTGCAAAGCTGATGCTCAACTCCTTGGTAAGATTCTTTTTTGTTGTATTAAATAATTACAAACAATTTATTCTGGATTTTCAGTGGGGGAAACTCGGAGAACGATCGGGAAGGAAACAACAGGAAATGATTGTCTCCCCCGAAAGACTGCACAGCCTTCTGATCGAGGCCGAGACCGAGGTTGGGGACATCATTGTCCTCACCGATGAGAAGCTCTGGGTCTCCTTCAAGAAGAAGACTGACCATTCCGAGCCAATAAGCACTACATCCTTGGCTGCGGCAGTGCTCACGACGGCTTACGCAAGAGTGACGCTATACAATATCATCTCGCGAGTGCAAAGTTCCAGGCTGCTGTATTGTGGTTCGTTTAAATCTTTTCGTTATTATTTGTTGTATATTACAATTCTTTTGTGTTTCAACTCTCAACTTTAGATACGGATTCGGTCATCTACCTTCACAAAGACAGTGAAGTGGACCCCCTGGAGGAGCTGAAGGGGAACTTTCTCGGAGACCTGACGGACGAAATTCCTGGAAGAGGAACAGAGTTCGTCTCGCAAGGACCAAAGACGTATGCATACAAATACGTCACGCATGACGGCCTGGTGAGTAACTTACACGCTTTTCTCCATACCTATACTATTTTAGAAAAGAATGTCTTGTTTTCTTGCAGGAAAAGACTGTTGTGAAGTGCAAAGGCTTTCCCCTAACCTCTGACGCATCACATACGATTCACTTTGAGCAGATGCATCAGTTCGTGAGAGAAATGAAAAAAGGAGGAAAACCTGACCCAGTAACGGTCACATACGATAGAATAGTGACGACACGAAATCATTTGGTCACATCTCTCGCTCAAGAAAGAAGATTAAATGCTGTGTTTGATAAAAGGGTAATTGTTCCGGGAACTTACAACACGGTGCCTTACGGTTTCAAGTAAGAATATTCGTAAATGTTTCTCATGTTGTACTCTTGTGTTGTTTCTCATTAACTCAATTGTGATGCTTCTTGAGTGGCCGTCTACAATGTTGATGTGTGGACCTAGTGGTTGTGGAAAAAGTACCCTTGTTCATCGTATTATAAGGTCTCCCGATCAAGTTTATGAAGAAAAACCGAAACGCATATATTTTTGTTATAACGAGTATCAAAAGGGTTACGATGAATTTGCTAATCTTGATCTAGTAACAATGTGTTTAGGTCTTCCGCAACTGGAAAACTTGAAAAAACTCGATTCAACCCCTACTTTGTTGATACTTGACGATTTGATGGTTGCTCTCGATAAATGGCCTGATGCTGAGAAACTATTCACTGTAGCATCTCATCATTACAATATGTCTGTTATTGCTGTTGTTCATTCCTTGTTTTATTCTCGAGTGATGCGTAATTTAAGAATCAATTCTAGTTACCTTTGCCTGTTCAAAAACAACTCAGATCAATTGACTATCCGTAATCTTGCCACGCAACTCTACCCTACAAACAGAGTGTTTTTTATAGATTGTTACGAAGATGCCACTCGTGAACCTCATGCTTACCTTTTTGTTGATTTGCATAAGAATACCGATGTCAAGTTCCGTCTGCGTACGAGTGTTTTTCCATTAACTGATCGGGTTATTTGTTATCTCCCCAAATGAAGCGTGCGGTTTGGTCTGAACAGTGTATCAAGAGCATTGCTTCTTTGTCAAACGACAAAGAGTTTGAGCAAGGTTTGTACAAGTTGACAGACAATGAAGTGATATGTCTTATTGAAGCCATTTGCAACATTCTTTATGGAAATCTTCCCATTACTAAGAAAACATGTAAAACTATGAAAAAGTTCGCGCCAGTAATGCGTAAACTTGCTCCTATAAGAAACGTTCAAAAAGCAAAGAAGGCCCTCGTCCAGGTGGGGGGAGGGTTCATTGGACCTATCATACCGATACTTGCGAGCCTGGCGAGTACTTTACTCTCCAATGCCCTCCTTCAATAAAATGGTGTTAGTGCCTGAAGAAAGGCTAGCGGCGCTCTCTTCCATCAAACCGGAAACGTACATCGAAAGAATAGAGAGAGAATTACGTAGTTTGCTCTCTTCGACAGAGAGTTATGATAAACGCCTGAGATTGTATCAATCCCTTCTCCAACAACTCACGTCAACTATTCATAAAAATATAAATTATCAAGATGAAGAACCAAACTGGCAGGGGGAGGTCTCGACTCACGTTCCAAATAATCTTGGTAGTGTAGAAACAACCCCTTCCTCCATGAAAACTGCCGCTGAGAATCCTCAAGACTCTTCAATTAACACGGAACAAATAAAAGAAGAGAAAAAAGAGAAAATTTATTTGGATGAATTGAAATTCACAAATGCTACAGTAAAGTCAAAAGCTGATTTGATAGTCGAACATTTGAGAAAATTTCCCGACATTTTTATAATAAATGACAAAGGGAAAATTGACTTGGAAAATGAAGAATTTGACGTTTTGCCGATAATTTCGGACCTCTCTAATAGATGGCGGAGTCGTTCGACACCTCCTATGGGTAGCGAAGAGTTTGTTCGAGCACTTGTATCCACAGGATTCCCTGTTGAGCAGATTGCAAACAAGAACCGGTCAGATTTTGCTGTGAGCAAATGGTTCTCAAGTCAGTAGACTATAAATTGGAGAAGATATATTCAGACATCCAAAACCCCGGAGGTTTTAGAGGAGTGACTGCTTTGCTAAAAGCAGCCAATAATGCCGGAATTAAGGTGACTCGTAAACAAGTGAAGAGATTTCTGCATCAATGTGATACATACACGACCCATTATCCGTCTAGAACAAAGTTCAAAACAGGCCAAATTCAGTCGACGGGGCTTGACAGCGATCATCAAGCTGATCTTGCTGTTCTTATTGATCTGAAGAGGTATAACAAGGGCTATTCGTACATTCTTGTTGTTGTTGACGTCCTCTCTCGATTTGTGATGTGTGCACCTCTCAAAAACAAAACTGGAAAAGAAACCGCGACTGCTTATAATGGTATACTTTATTCTAGCGGAAGAATTCCGTTCAGACTATACACTGACGAGGGAAAAGAGTTTTTAAATACACATTTTCAAAAACTTTTGAGTGAAAAAGAGATAATACATAAGAAACCAAAGAACCATAATGTGAAGTGTGCGCTTGCTGAGAACGCTGTGAAACGGGTTAAAACCCGTCTGTATCGTGTGTTCTCTGAGAATAATACATATTGTTGGATAGATGTACTACAAGATGTAGTACATGGTTTGAACGTCTCACCGATCAAATCTATCGGAGGCATACCACCCGCTGATGTTAATCATGGAAACATGGAGAAAGTGTGGCAAAAACTATACGGAGAAGAAAAGTATAAAACTCCTCAACACATGTTTCGTGTTGGAGATACGGTCAGACTTTCCAAGTTTAATACATTGTTCAAAAAAGGCTATAAAAACACCTTCACATTAGAAGTTTTCAGAATAAAAAAATTATTATACAAGGATCCTCCTGTTTATATCATTGAAGACTTGAACGGAGAGGAGATTGACAGTATTGTATATGAGCCCGAACTTGTCAAGTACGTTCCTAAACAAGAGTTTAAAATCGAGAAAATTTTACGTAAACGGCAGAAAAATAGAAAAACCGAGTTACTCGTGAAGTGGTTAGGTTATCCATCCAGTTTCAATTCTTGGATACCTTCCGGCGATGCAAGAAGAATCCGGTAACTCTTGGCATTTGGGTACCACTTCTTGCTCAAGAGCTTTAGTTGTCTACGTCGCTCAAGTCATGTTAATCTATGCTGTAGTTTCGGTGTCTATATATAACCTAACATTCTCGAATTGTCCTGATAACAAGTTGTGGATTGCCATTCTTTCTTCCTGTATTGGGTATCTGCTACCTTCTCCTTCCATCACTCCTAACAAATTATGAAAGACTTTTACTTAACTCTTTTGAGTAACACTCGTAAAGAGGATGTTATTTCTAAATTCCGTGTAAAGTTACCTTCTGCAATTAATTTGCAAGAAGATTACGAAGTGGCGCTAACAGAGATAATCTATCCAAACACATTTGACCTTTTGACCGATAGACGAGAAGACGATTATTTTAACGATAACACTATATTCCTGAAAGACTTTGATGGATCCGTTGGAACTGTGACTGTCACTCCATGTTCTTACAAATCAGGTTCTGACTTGATTGGTCAGATAAACTACTCTTTGAATGAATTCTTCAGCTTCAAGTATAATACGAAAAATATGAACATGTTGTATTACAACCCGTATACACGTAAATGTGAAATAACTCTACCTGAACAAATTGGAAGAGCTATTTTCTCTAAACGTTTTGCCTATCTTTTGGGTATCAAGGAAACTATAGAACATCGATCAACCTATATTTCTTCTCATCCCGTTCACGTCGCAAAAGACATGATGTTCATTTACGTTAATATTGTGGAGAACCAGATGGTTTCCAATGTTTTATGCCCACTTTTGAAAGTAATAGCAACAAACGGAGAGTTGGGTGAAAATGTGAGCGTTTCCTTCACAAGACCTCAATATGCCGCCGTTCGCTACAGAGACTTTGAATACATTAATGTTGATATTAAGAACGACTTTGATGAGCATATAAATTTTCATTCGGGGAAGATCTGCATGGTACTTCATTTCAAACCTAAACGTTCAGCAGAGTAGGTATGCATGTACCCTTTAATCCAGACTCTTGTATTGACTGGTATGATGTGTTTATCGAACAAGCACGTCAGAGTGGTTCGGGATTTCGTGGTTATCCTTATCAGCGTGGTGCTTCTGGTTTGGGTGGTGTTCTCTCCAAGTTGTTCAGTTTCATTCTGCCAATTGCCAAATCAGCAGGAAGGTCTATTGCTAGTGAGGCAGTGAATGCTAGTGAAAAGTTTGTTGATGACGTCATCGATGGTAAAAACGTAAAAGAATCTTTAAAGACACATGGTCGTCAAGCCTATAAAAATCTAGTGAATCGCGCCAATGCTAGAATACAACGCGGTCAAGGTAAGAGAAAGCGTAAAGCTCGTAAAACTAAGAAGATAAAGAGAGTCAAGACTAGAAAGCGGTCAGTATTGAAACGTCAACGACGTCGAACGGTTAAACGGTCTTTGAACTCTCTAAAAGACATTTTTTCAAAGTGAAAATGGGGAAACTAATTGACCCCAAATCTGTTCCATCTACTCGAAGTGAATTGAGTGTGTTTGAGATACCTTCAACGCAAGTTGCCCTAGAATCCTCAAGATGGCTATCTATACCTACAAGTACTCCAATCAACAACTCTGGTCCTTACTTGTTCAATTTGGTTGATTCACGACATTTCCTTCCAGTTGGTAAATCCTACATTGCTCTCCGTCTCCGAGTCAAACGACCTACAGGTGCTGATAACGTATTGATTAAGGAGAAGTATGGTTTGATTAATTACATTGGTGCTACTTTCTTCAACCAGGTAACTCTTGAGATAAACAATCAGCAAGTATTTGATTGCAGCAATTATGCTTACAAAGCTTACTTGGAGTGTCTTTTGAACCATAGTACAGATCAAAAGCGAAGTTTCCTTCAAGCCGGTGGTTATTATCAAGATGACGAGGAAGGTTTGGAAAGTACCGAGAATAGCGGATACAACTCCAGAGTTGAGCTTTTATCTAATGATGTTGTGGATCTAGTTTGCGCCTCTTCACATTGACCACTTTAGCACTGACCGTTTTCTCATTCCTCACCTCAATCTTCAATTTCGTCTCTATCGTAACTCTGATGACTTTATAACAGAAAACTTCACAACCAGTAAACAATCAGGGATATCGATTGAAGTTGTGTCAATGAAGCTCTTGGTCCGTGCGGTAGATGTCATAAGTTCAGCAAGTCTCGCACTAGAAAAGACCTTACTTTCTTATCCTGCAAGGTATCCTTATCACAGAACACGTCTACGTGTGATATCTATACCCGGTGGGCGATCAGATTTCCCCTACTCTACGCTTTTCACTGATATTGTTCCACGGCGTATTGTTGTAGGATGTGTAGAGCAGGATGCATTTGATGGTCATTCATCAAAAAATCCTTTCAACTTCAAACACTTTAATATTTCTGAGATTTCTATAGATGCCAGAGGAGTTACTTTCCCCGCTCAGCCTCTCAAAATCAACTTTAAGCAAAATTGCTATGCAGAAGCTTTCGCAATGTTTTATGAAAACATTGGAGTTATAAGTGAAAATCGCGACATTGCAATATCTTA
Organism: Allodiplogaster pararmata; assembly: GCA_964056735.1. Taxonomy (NCBI): domain Eukaryota; kingdom Metazoa; phylum Nematoda; class Chromadorea; order Rhabditida; family Diplogasteridae; genus Allodiplogaster; species Allodiplogaster pararmata. The sequence continues at coordinate 27,422,894 of OZ057405.1, forward strand.
TAAGAAATATAGGAATGGTTTCACTCTCTTTGCTTTTAACCTCGTACCAACTGATGCTAATAATGATTTTGAACTTGTTCAAAGTGGAACCACTCAAATAGCTTTGAGATTTGCCGAACAAACTCCTCCATCTGGACTACAACTCATAGTATATGCCGAGTATGACGGAATGTATCAAATTGATCATTATCGTAATGTTTTCAACGACCAGCAAGTGTAGACGCATTCTTATAAACAGTATTCTCATGTGAAAGTAATGATTGATGTTGCTGAATACGGCTGCTCTATCAAATCTAGAGCTTAATATTATTCTGAGAAATTGTCCTGTCACGAGATTCTATTATCTAGGTAGTTTCCCTTGCGATGCAATTGTTGATATTCCGGAAAGTCGACCTTTTTGTCTCATTTTCAATACTGGCGAAGCTAATTCCCCCGGAGAACACTGGGTAGCTGTATTTGTGAATAAGTATAATATTGCCGAATACTTTGACTCCAACGGAGATGAATGTTTGATTACCCTCAAAGAGTGGCTGTCCAACTTTCGCTTGGTAGAAATGTTCCCATTCCGTACTCAGAGTCACTTTAGTAATGTATGTGGTCACTTTTGTCTTTATTTTCTCCATAACAGATGTAAAGGTAAGAGCATAAGATATTTGAAAAATTGCTTCCATCGAAAAAATTTGAGCAGAAACGATTCGTTAGTGTATAAATGGTATCTCCATCATCTCAAGTCATGTATAAATAGGTGAAGAGAGATCACAATCCATCATTTTCTTTGCCATGTCCAGCGATAAACTTTCCCTCCTCACTGAGAATGACCCCGTAAAGGTTGCTGAATCATCTACTAACTCTTCCATTAAGAAAGAGAAGGAACTCGCAAATGATTGCGAAAACGTGGTAACTGTTATGGAGACTGGCATAACTCTACGAAGAGCGAGAAATCGTATTGAAGGAGATACAAGTGTTAGATACATTCGTAATATTGGTTCATTTCACCTACTCGCAGATGAATCTGATAACATATTTGTACAATTTCTCCAAGCTAATTAATTAAGTGATGATTCAGATGTCTCAATCAAGCGATACTTCTACTCACGAAGAAGTTCATTTCAAACGGAAGAGAAAGCGAGAGGAGGAAAATATTGAGGTTTATTGAGAATCTTTTTTTTTTTGGATTCATAGCAGTAAGTAATCGTTCAATTTTGTTGAGTTATAGCAGTAAGTAATCGTTCATTATTGAGTTTCCGTCACAAGAACATGCCAACGATTACGAAGAGCCTCACCTCCGAGGAAGACCTTTCTCTATATTCAGACCACAAAGATTCATCACTATGGCTGTTTGTAACGAATGTTCCAAACCTACCGTCATATCCCATGTTGATCACGCCATCACCTTCAAATTGTGTAACTCTTGTATTCTCACAAACGTTCGCATGCAATCAGCCATTTACCACAACATTGTTGTGAAGAACTTGAAGGAGAGGAGAACGATTGCCAGACCAAAGGACTCATCGACAAGTGCTCTCCGCATCTGGTTAGTTTTTCTTTTTCTTCACATCAGACAAAGCTGAGAAAGAAACTCTTAGTGATTACTAATCAAGCGGAAATTTGTCTCTGGAGGGAGGACAAGCTCCTCCCTAGGTTCAGTCATCTAGTTTTCCCATTTGAGTTGAGGTTGTGCTGAATTTAATTGATGTTGTGTTAATTTTGTCTATTTTTCCAGATGCTGTTGTACAGATTTCTACGTTTTTTTCTGGGAGATGATCTGGAAGAAATTCTTTCTCACGAAACAATGGAGGAAGTGAACAACGAACTCAGACAGCACACTGTGCGCACTACACACCTTGAACAAAATGTGGTTCTGGACCGTCCTCGTCTGGACATTAACTCTACAGCCCGGACACCTGTGAACGTACGTTTACAGGTTTCCGGACGGGCCAATCCTATAGGAATGCGCTTGGTTCGTGTACCCTTGCATGTTAGTTTTAAGCTTTCCTTTTCAAAGAACTTTTAGAACTTTTTTTTTCTGTTGATCCATTTAATTCATTAGGGCAGCCATTGACACTAGGTGTAAGATCTGTCTGTTTTTTTTTTTTTTTTGCTAAAACCTTTTCTCTACCGCAAAAAAAAAAGTCAAATTGAAGGACTACTACACCGCTCAACACAATATCTGGATTGAGAAAATGGAATGGCCCTGTGTCCGTGTTTTCAACGGGTCGCTATACCCTATCCAGGTCTTGGAGATTGATCTGGAATAGTCGGCAGTCACCCAGGGTTTTCCCATTTGAGTTGAGGTTGTGCTGAATTTAATTGATGTTGTGTTAATTTTGTCTATTTTCTCAGATGCTGTTGTAGTTATACTGTTTCCAATGAATTGTTTTTCTTAAATGATGCCTTTTCCGAACTTAACCGTTGTTATTGTTAATGAAAAATTTGATTAAACTGTGTCTTGTTCATTCTGCAAATGCGAAAGAACACACAACAGAGATGTGTTCTTTACCGCAAAAGAGTACAGAGAGACGGATTGGCGCAACAAGTGATTAATGGGAGAGAGGTTACCCTACAAATTACTGTAGAGACGACTTGTTGATATAAGGGGTTTACACCAAATATTTATAGCTTGAGGGTTTGATGACGTCATCATCGAGCACATTGAATTTGAAAAAAGGTTTTGAAAATTTGTATTAGAGAGTAGTGAGAAAACATGGTGTAAAAAAAGAGACGGTTAGAGAAAAAACGCGTCAGAGCGCGTGAAGAAACAACGTACAAGAAGCAGAGAGTCAGATACATACTTTTAAGAGAGGGTAGTAAGAAGTTATAAAAAATGAGAGAGTATGATAAATGGAATATGTTAAGAGAGAGAAAGCCATCGGTCACAGTAAAATTCTATGAGAGAAGGCGGGAAGGGTAGAGAAAGAGAGAGAGAGAGAGAGAGAGAGAGATAGAGAGAGAGAGAGAGAGCAGTCTGTAAAACTACAGACGACCGAGGTTAGAGAAAAAATGCGTCAGAGTGCGCGAAGACAAAAGTGTGTAAAAAAAGAGACGGTTCGAGAAAAACGCGTGAGAGCACGCCAAGAAAGAGTGTGTAAAAAAGAGACGGTTAGAGAAAAAACGCGTCAGAGCGCGCCAAGAAATAGTGAGTAAAAGAAGAGACAGTTAGAGAAAAAAACGTGTTTGAAAAATAATTTTAAAAAATAAAAAAAAAAATAAAAAAAAAAAATTGAAAATTAAAAAAAAAAAAAATAATAAACAAAATTTTAAAAAAATTAAAATTTAATTTTAAAAATTTTTGAAAAATCGATAAATGACCTTTAATTGACCTTTAAATGACCTTTAAATGACCTTTAGAAATCATATAATCGATGACCTTTACGATAACCTTTATATTTGACCTTTAAAAATCAATCGATAAAAATTGGTCACAGAGTCCTCCACATCACACAGAGATAGTTGCATGGGTTCGAGTCCCCCCGGTGACTAGCTTTTATCCGTGCGGTGGTTTGATCAATTTGTGAAAGAGATATTTGGTGTGTAGTGGTAAAGTAATATTATGATTTAATAATTAAGAAAGTAAAGTAAAGGTGCTGCTGAGCAGCTAAGTTGATCTGGTATTAAACCAGATTTGTTGCAAGCAGCTAGGTGCTCCGGTATAAACCGGAGGTTCTACCTGAGGTAGCTAATGGTGTGGAAAGTATATAGAAGTTATAAGAAATAGTGCTTAATCAAATGTAAAGCTTAGTGAGATATAGTAAATATTTCATCAGAAAATTAACAAAAAAATTTCTTAGTTAGATTTAGTAGAGAAACTATATACATATATGCAAAACGAGCAACCAATACATACAAAATTTGTCAAAACTGTATCGTTTCACTAACTCTAACATCAAAGATGATCCACAGGAAAAAAAGCAAAGGGCCCATTTGTCAATTGTGTGCGTGTCAATCGGATATTGTTAGTCTTCGTTTAGTTGCCCACACAACTACACAATCGAGTCCCGCTTGCAAACTTTTACATCATTAGTGGAGGTTAATTTAACGTCATCGGCATACATGGTCACGCTGCATCCTTCAGGTTAAGGGTCTGGTAAGTCATTAATGTAAAGAAGGAAAATCAAAATTCCAAGGCAGCTCCCTTGAGAAACTTCAGACGGAGTTGCATAGGAATAGGATCGCGCTTCACCTACCTGTATATTTTGCTCACGAATTTCGAAAAAGCTTTTCAAGAAATTAAAAAGGCAACCGAATATTCCGATTCGCACGAGCTTCTGTATGAGTAGAGTGAGTGGAACTGCATCAAAGGCTCGTGTGAAGTCTATGAGAGCACAGCTGATGAAGCTCTTTCGATCCAGTTGTACATGCAAATTATTAAGGGACGTGAGAAGAGCAAGCTAGTATGAATGTCGTGGCCTGAAACCAAATTGGAGGGGACTGATTAGATCGTGCTCTTAGAGATATTTGAACACCTCATGAAAAATTATGCGCTCCATAACTTTGAATATGGAAGGAGTTAGACTTATGGGCCTATAGTTCCTGAAGTCAGTGTTCCTTTTGAAAACCGGCTTGACGATAGCAATACGCCATGTTTGTGGGCATTTACCGTTAAGTAGACATTCATCAAAAACTATTGATAGTGGAAGAGCCAAAGAAAGAGTGGCCTGTTTAAGAAAGATGTTAGGGATGCAATCCGGAGGCATTTTAATGTATTATCATATCGAGTAGCTGAGAGTTGTAACGACATACCTAATGAGGTCAGGGCATGCCCTACTGTCAGCTTGTTCAGAGAGCACATGAAAAGTTATTTAAAATTTATAACATTTCTCTGTAACATTTTTAATTGCCTAAACTATCAAGTTTAAAAGAAAATTTTCATGCACTTTCAAGCACTTTCTACTGTGAAATATCTTATTTTTTCTCAAACCCTACTTTTCTCACTTCTTTTATGAAAAATGGAAATGCCTGTAATAAAATGTTCAATTGTGATCAATACCTCACTTATGTGAATACGCTACTCGCACTGTGAAATAAAGTATTTGAAGAAGTGCTTAATATGGAATTTGAAAAGACAAGAAAGTTAAGCGAGGAAATTTATGTGGAGCGAAAAGTGATGTACTTGGACCTTTTCCGTTGAAGAAGTCGAGAAGAAACAGTATATTATATTATAGTAAAGGTGACAAAGATATGTAGCTCAGTTCCCTCATTTAATTATATATTTTTATAAATGAAAAAAAACTGTTATACATTCAAGAGCAGTTTAACGGTTGATCTTGAGAAAAAAACATTCTGCCGCTATGTTAAAAAGATGTTGTGGATTTTTTAAAGAAAATCTTTCTTTCGAAAGTTCAAGTTCGCGTTCAAAAGAACTAACAGGTTTAGGACTGGTCTGATCGTTTTTCTAATAGCTTGTTGTACAAATCTTAAGCTTGGAAATCAGATGACAAAAGTGTGTAATAAGTGAACTTCACATTCGAACTTAGTACTAAGTGAAGTTTGAAAGGGAATTTCACGTGGGAATCATGAAAAGTGCCGAAACTCTGTAGAAAAGCGTGAGTGACATGAAGTGAGAGAATCTCACAAAAGGTTTATGAGTGAGGTACAGGTACAGATACAGGTATAGCATACTAGAAAGTATATGATTGAAAAAGAGGGTCTTAAAAGGCGGCTGCTTTGAGAATGAATGAAAGAAGTTAATGGCAATAGGACTGAGCGATGGTTGTTGCAGGATTAAACTAAAACATGTCGGTTGAGAGGCTTTAGAATCTAGCACGAGACTCTTAACCGATGATGCCTTCTTCGCGTCAACGACCATCATATAATCTCGATTCATTATTGCATCTACAGATCCTCGTTCTCAAAAATTCCTCTTTTACTTGTCACTCATGCTCAACTCGCCATACATCATAGTTTCAGCAGTTTCTTTCTGAATAATTTGTTTCGTTTGATATGTATACGGTACCTCAATACATAGGATACTGTAGAAATCCAAGTACTGTAGAAAATTTGAACAGTAGAAATCAAAGTTTCTGGTTGTTTCATTACGTTGTTTTTTTTCAGAAAGCATGATTAGAGCGAAATATCGATTAGGTACCGTGTAAGAGGAGTTCAGAACGATTAGCCATCGTTTCATCATATTTTGTTAGTATTCTCTTGGATTCGTGAAGTTGACTTGAACTCTGTGATAACAAGTCAGGAGGGCTCCTGTATAAGTGTTGAGAGAATTTCAGTGAAGTGAATGCATATATGATACGAGTTATACGAGTTAAGGCTATTTATGTACATAACTGTCTTCCTTCTTGAATCACGCAGTCCATGATTCTATTAGGTGACTGCGCTCTTCAATTTTATAAAAAATTCATGCTCTCATCTGGATATTATTGTGTTTATTTGGTGAAGGGGTGAAGTAGAATATTAGTGAGAAAATAGGTTTCTGATTTATAGCTACAATATATGAGCCAAGGTCTGTTTCGCCCCTGAGCCCAGACAGACCTTGAAAATGTCTTGGAGGGGCTCATCAGTGAGTTCCCAAAGATAGTCATGCCTGTTTCCTAGCAGTTTTGATGAGTTTTTTCATTGACCACTGTAGAGTAGCTCGAACGGTCGATGACTCATTTCTCAATTGAAGCTTGATAACAATTGTTCATATTGTAGATGATTATTGAAGCATAGAATTCCCCGTTTCTTATGTTCTCAATTCAAGTCAAATCTCTATTCTATTTCAAATGCAACGTGTTGGATGTCTATAATTTTATGTTTACGTTGATTTAGGTGAAGTAATTAAAGTTTGCTGAGCATGTCTTTCTCTGATGAAAATATAAAAGTTGATGTTTGTTCTTCATGTTTTTTTAGGGTTTCAGAATGGTTTGAGTTATTAAGTGAATCACAATGCGTAATGCCACAATCTTATCATACTCAGATGTATTTTTGTTGATAAAGCAGGTTGAATCGTTTCGAATCTGTTTTGTACGAGACAAAAATCTTTTTCTACATTTTAGAGAGCAAATAAACCATTTGTAGTGAAAAAATGCGTCTAATCTTTGATTGCTGTGTTCATACTGCACGAATATAAATCGGTAATAAACGAGTTTTCTAAGAAATTTGATATTCGAAGGAATAAGAAAAAAGGTATAAAGTAAGAGAAAGACAGAGGAAAGAAGAAAAGATTAATAGCGAGAGTAGAGTGAACCGGCTGCATTCTCCGACTACTCATCTTGATTTTCAGCAACGTTCTCTGTTTTTATTTGCGCTCATATGGCTCTTGCGCGACGGGTGGCGAATTTAGTTAGTCTGCTTTACTAAACTTCGTAGTTCAAAGGCGTTAAATCAAGTAGCCTCACACTTCCAAGTATCATTTCGATATCCTCCCCTGTCTTTCGAAAACTAAGCTACCGATAGCTTGCACTACTAGGATTATAAGTGATGTGTAGCTTTTCTTGTTTAGCAACTTCCCTTAACCTTTTTTTCTGAAGAAAACAACTTGATTATAAAAATAGGCAAATAACTAACATTCAAATTTTGGTCTTGATCAGCTAACGAATCTTATGTTTTTAACGTTCGAAACTTCTCTCGAAAGTTAATTATGGTTCGAAGAGTCATCTCAAAATAATTTGTATTACACTATTTTCCGTAGTTGCGAGAATTTAAAAAAAAAGTTATTTGAATTTTTGTATTAAGGGTTTTTACGCGTGCTTCATTCTGATCACGACGCTGTTTTTCTGCTTATTCATCCTCTTCAAAGGCTCGCAAACATCTTCCTCGGACAGAGAAGAGAAAGTCAGTATATAACACGAGAACAGATCTCATCATGCCATACAAAAATAAAATAAAATATAAAACATTAGAACACAAAGCAATATCGTCCAATTTTCGCACGGATAAATTCTGGTTCGCGCCATAACCCACTCTCTCTCTCTCTCTCTCTCTGTCTCTCTCTCTTTCTCTCTCCCTTTGTTTTTCTGCCTCTTTCTTTCTGTCTGACTCTCTAACTCCGTTTGTTTTTCTCTTTCTCTCCCTTTTCCATATATCTGTCCTGCTAATGTAAAAGCAAGCGCTTCACTCCTGAAGCGCGTGACTCGGAGACATTGTTTTTCCCATGAAATGCTCTGTAAATACACCAAAATTGGGAGAAAGTTGGGGTAAAAAACCAAGTTTAACCTGTTTACAATACTTAATGTTACGAAACCTAATGAAAAAGTTTTCATTCTTTTCGCACTTTACAGAATGGAAAAAAAGGTGTCAGTATTTTAGTTTGAATCGAATTACTTAGACGGCTTGAATCACTGGAACTCGTGAGAATAGTTTTTCGTTGATTCTCAAGATGTCTTTTCTCGCCTACGAAGTGGAAAATGGCATGGAAGTAGGAAAGGTCTTCAATCGGGCTCACTTGAAAATCCTCAATAGATTGGACTTGGCTGAAAGCTATGACTACCCAACGAAGTCTTTCACAGAGGTTAGTTTACGCTTCTTCATTCGCACAAAAGAAGTCTACGCTGTTTGCTTTTGGTATCATGTTTGGTTGCCTTTTTTGTTACTAAGCTTCCAATGATCTGAGAAATAGAACTATCTAAGAGAATTACGGTTTTTTCGACTGCAACACCACTCAATGAACGAGGCTCATTTAACTTTGTGATCTCATAATTTTCAGACGGAAAAAATAGGAGATATATATGGATAAACATAGGTAGAGACATACAGTAAGAGATGGAGCTGAAGAGAGTCTGACTGATTTTCAGGATGATGTCGTCTTCGTGACCTATGCATCATCTAACCATTTTGAAGAGTCCCGCAAGGCCTTAGTAGCACTCAGAAAATGGACTATGAACAAAATCATCTATTACGGCATTGGCTTACAACCGAATGAGGTTAAAACCCATAGGCTCTAGTGCTGAGACTCGAATGACAGCTTTTGTGGTTTGAATGAGTAGTGGAATCGCAATCATGGTGAAGTGTCTGAGAGGAAAGCCTTAGTCTTAACGTAGCGGTCGCGTTTGCATCGGTTGAGACTATGTTGAAACTCTAGCAACGGATTTTTCTGTTAATGACCGAACTCGTTATCCTATGACTGGGAAAAGGAGATGCCTCGTGACTGGGAAATTTTATATACCTCGCAACAACAATGAATCAGCAGAACAACGCAGAAGAACAAGTAACTAAGTCAAGTGTGGTCATTGGATTATTCGTGGTTGAAGTATTTGTAAAATAAAACCTACATTAAGTAATCCAACTCCGAAAAAACTCACCAAAAACAGAGTATTCAAGAAATGTAAGTAATGATCGAGCGAATATACTTTCTCGAGTGTTGCTATACTTAGCAGCAGGGGCCTTTTCTCGTGTTCTAAATATCTGAATAGGTCTGTATCTCATCAAAGAAGAGCTTATATGCATGTACCCTGTAATAGACAACAAAAGCAAATATAGTACTTTTTTTAAATAAATTTGTCATGACGTATATTCTGCTATAAGGAAGGTTTTTAAAGGGAATGTTTATATTATTTTTTTGACATGGTTTTTTTCTCCGTAGTATCGAGAACATATGTAGTTTCGAGTTCTTTATATACGTAATTACAAAAAAAACTTTTAAGTGTTCAACCATGCCCTTTTTTCCCACAGACCGACGAATTATCAAACGTCTGCAACTTAGAAGTTCGTTACTTGGATTTGGATCGTTACCCAAATCACACCAGAACACTGACCCGATACGCCTTCAAGTCTATCATTCTAGCGGCAAGTTTTATTAACTTCCTTACCTGATGTCCTCTTGTAAACAATGCTCCGTCTTTCACGTCTCTCAGCTCTACCGCGTAGAGGCACATTTATTTTTCACTCAAATATACCCTCTCCTACTTCTTAGTGCTCTCTAATTACCCTTTGGTGTTAGTCATTAATTGTGAATTTGAAAGTAATTGTTCCTATGTAGGGAATAAGGAGTGAAAAGACATTGAATTAATGAGTACAACAGTCAAAGGTTGCAGGAAGTTTTTTCCTCCTCCAACGCTTTCTGGATCTTTGATGCAAGTGTTCGGTTCTACGGACCCATCGGCGATTTTTATGATCTGGTGAATTTTGAGCTTCTTTCATATCTTTATTCCATGTGTACGAAGTTGAGTATCATAAAATCACACACAAAAGAGATCTGTCGCTCTGCGGAATCAGTTTTAAAAAGAAGAATAAAAAGAAAAAAAAGATGGACGTTCTACTACTATTCAAGAAAAACGACACGAAATTTAAAATCGTTTAAGCGAGGTTCAAACAGTAGACAAACTTTCTCTGAATTAACTAATTCTATATAATTATCAAATTGAGTCTTTGGATGATTGAACTGAAGCGGACTGAAGAGAAGGTTTACAAATAACTTCACAATCACTTTTAGCTGCTTCATTCCTTACCATGCTAGAGGAGCTTATAGCTATAAGTGAACCTGGGATTTTATTCTATACATTTATCATTCTGGTTCTGCTCTTGTTGCGATAGTTGAAAGATAAGCTTTTCTGGTAGCTATGTATGTGACACAGGTTTAATTACCCAAGTTTGGTTTAATTACCCAAGTTTGAGAATGATCCGCTTCATTCTCATCCAAAATCGGGCGGGGAAGACGCGTCTCGCGAAGTGGTATATGCATCTAGAGGATGACGAGAAGCAGAAGCTCATCGAGGAAGTCCACGCCTGCGTCACTGTTCGAGACGCCAAACACACCAACTTTGTCGAGTTCCGCAACTACAAGATCGTCTACAGACGATATGCAGGGTTGTATTTCTGTATATGCGTGGACATTCTGGACAACAACTTGTATTATCTGGAAGCGATCCACAACTTTGTCGAGGTTCTCAATGAGTACTTCCACAATGTATGCGAGCTCGATCTTGTTTTCAACTTCTACAAGGTGTATTCCGTGGTGGACGAGATGTTTATGGCAGGAGAAGTGAGAGAAACGTCTCAGACAAAGGTCCTCAAGCAACTCCTCATGCTGACGGCTCTCGAATGACCGAAGTTATTTATTGATCAATAATTGGACAGACCAGGCCTTTTTTAGGATTAATAAAAATTTTGAATACAGGGTTAGTTTTGTTATTAGTATATCGAAGTCAGAGTTTTCAGTTCGCATAGATCAATGATCATATTTATTGATCAATGTGTAGGAACGGCAATTTTCTCTTTTTTTTACTGCTCAACTCAGGCAATTTTGTAATTGATTATGATTCAATTCTTTATTCCGCTTGAAACAAAACATAATGTTAAGTGACGAAACAGATGACACTGTCACAAGAAAAGTGAATTCAGTGAAGGTTATGAAAAGTGAGATCTAAATATGACAAGAACAATGAGGAACATTTCATTTTAGGAAAATAGGAAAGCACACAAAAAAAGCAAAGAAAGCAAAGCTTGTATCTTCAGTTATGAACTATTCATCAGCAATTAAGAACTATTCATCCGCAATAATAACTTGAAATTCCAAAAATTCAACTCACTCTTTATCATTCGAGAGCTAACTGAGAACACAAATAAAATTGAAAAAAAAGAGGAGAAACAGAAACAAAACATTTGAAGAAACAAAGCACTTGAATTAAAAATGTATTCTAGAGTTGGTGACAATGGTCTCACAATCAAGCTTGATAAGTTCATTTCTAAAAATGCTAGAAGAGCTTGTAGAAACCAAAGAACAAGGTAACTTATTCCAGACATTAATCATTCTTGAGGCACAAGTGCTTGTTCTGCTTTGATATTTACACGGCAAGCATATTCTGTAGTTATTCGACTCTCTCAGCGAATAAGGCGATGGGCAAAGTTTAAACATATTTGAGTAATCTACTTGAATATTTCCGTGCAGACATTTATGGATGAACACAAGATCGGCAACATTTCTTCTATATTCAAGCGAGGAGATGGAAAGAAAATTCAGTCTAGCAACATAACTCATTTTGGGTAATCCGGCCCTTTGTAGTAACCTTCGTGTAAATGATCTTTGCACTTTTTCTATGCAGTTAACGAGACCGATAGTTACTGGGGACCATACCTCACTCCCATATTCAATAAGGGGTCTTATGTATGTGGTGTATATTCTGAGCAGAACTTTAATTGATTTGGTTTTAAAGGCTCTGAAGATCATGTTTATACATTTTTGGGACTTTAGGGAGGTTAGTTCAATATGTTTAGAGAATGTGATATCTTCCTGAAATGTAATGCCAAGATCTTTCACTAATGAAGTAGTTGGTATGATATTGTCTTCTAGGTTATATGTTACTTTTGGATTCCTAGGACCACAGTGCATGATAAAGCATTTTTGAGTTGATATCACAAGTCCCCAAGTCAGTGAGTAATCGGAAATGGAATCCAGACTTTTCTGAAGAGAGTCTCTGTTCTTGGAAAAAATTTTGAGGTCATCGGCATATAGAAAACCATGGACATCTGGCTCTATGTGCTCCATGATATCATTTATAAATATTGAAAAGAGGAGGGGTCCAAGGCAACTCCCCTGGGGAACACCACTGTTGTATACTTTAGGGCCTGATAATGTTTCTCCGATTGAGACTTTCGAGGACCTGCTCGTGAGAAAAGAACGGATAAGATAGAGGAGGTTGCCCGTTATTCCCACTTTTTCAAGTTTGTGAACAAGAAATCTTATGTTTACAGAGTCGAAAGCCCGTGAAAAGTCGACTAGACAGATGTCAAAGTCTATTTTTTTATTCTGAAGCGTGAGGTAAATGGAATGAGCCTCTACCAGGGATGTTACCGTGGACCGTCTCCGACGGAAACCATGTTGTTTGGGATGTAGTATGCCATTGGTTTCCAGATATTGATAAGTTATATTGAAGATCAGTTTCTCGAATACCTTTGACATAGAGCACACCATAGTGATAGGACGATAATTTTCGATCTGAGAGCGGGGCCCTTTTTTATGAACTGGTTTGATTATTCCTTTTTTCCAGGCCAGAGGGTAGTGCCCTAAGGTTAGTGAGTTGGTGAAAATGATTGAGAGAGGTATGGCCAGTGAGTCCAGACAATTTTTGAGTAGTCTACTTGGAATAAAGTCAGGGGAAGAGTTCAGTTTCGGAGCTATTCGTTTCAGAATGGAGTTCACCTCAAAAGGGGAGATGTCATTAATGTGGTCGAGGTGAAAATTCGGGCGAGAGATCTGAAGGGGTCCACTGATTGGTAAGGGTTGTAACTTATCAAAATACTCGGCGAAGTGAGTTGCTTGTTCGAAGGGGATAGTAGTTGGTTTATTGTTCACTATGAGAGCAGGAATAGATGTGTTGCTTTTAATGCGGTTGGATATAGTTCTGAAGAATACCTTATAGTTTCTCGGGAACTTAAGCTTGTCTTCCCTAAGAACCTCGAATTTGACTAGTTCTTTGTGAAGTTTCTTGGATGTGCGTAATGACGTAATGGAGAGAGGGTTTCGTTTGTTACTTCTCTGTAGGAAGCTGTATAATCTTCTTATCTTGGGGGGATATTTCAAATGTGTTTTGACATTCTTATTTTTTGGAATCCTATTATCCATTATGAATTGGATGATGTTGGTTAATTTATCGACACTTTCGTCAATAGTTAGGTTTGAGAGCATGTAAGTCCAGTCGATGCTAAAGAGGTCTGAGTTGATTATTTCCCAATCTGCCTTTTTCCAGTCTAACGATGAGCTGGTGCTTGTGATAATACGCTTGGTTCTATCTCTGATTTCAAAGTATATTGAGGCATGATCGCTGGTGGAGAAGGGAGGCCTGACAATACAGTCTTTTATGATATTTGAATTACAGAGCAGGCAATCGAGTGTATTTTGAAGTCTAGTGGGAGAAAGTACGAGTTGTTTAAGATTGTTGTCGCATGTCATGTTTAAGAATGCAAGAGACATACTACATGTATTGGGAGCGGTGAGATTTGCCCAGTCTATCTTGGGGAGGTTCATGTCTCCGCACAGAATGGTGGGAAATACTTCAGTAACATGAGAGGTGATAAACGAGCAGAGATCCTTTGTATTTTCTACTCCACAGCTAGGAGATCGATATATATTAATCAGTCTAATGGCCGAGAAAGCAAACGAGAAAGATGTGTTAGGATAAATGTCTATTACTAACCCCTCGCACTGAGCCTTGCTATATTGAACAACTAAAGATGAGGAGATGGCATTATCTACTAGAATGGCTACGCCTCCTCCTCTTTGTGCCAATCTGTCACCTCTGAATACCGTGAAGGGTAAACTATCGGTTAGAATGGAGTCGGGAAGCTCACTGTGCATCCATGTCTCAGATAGTAAGAGAATGTGATATTTACAGCAACGAAGAAGAAAATAAAGATCATATAGCTTATTCATCACTGATCTACAGTTGAAATACAAGCATTTGATTACTTCTTTTCTAGCTCTTTTATCCGACTTATCCTATGGTGAATAACGAGAGGTTTTCCTAACATTTCTTCTTCTGGAAACAAATTCGTCTGACTTTCTGGGGCATGAGGCAGATTCTTCGGCGTTTCTGGTAATGCGTCTGCTTCTGACTTGTAGCGGCTTCACTGAGCTTTCCGCCAGAGAAGGAAAGTCAGTTGAAGAAGCCTCGAATGTAGATGTCGACCGGGCCCCAGAGTTCACCAGCGAAGACGATGGCATTTGGGAGTGTTGAGTTGAACTGGCTAAGGGGGATAGTGACGAAGAGGCGGGAGGAGGGGAAATTGGTCGATAGGGTACTCGTTTGTAAGACTGGGCAAAACGAGGAAAGGCAGGGATTAGGTGAGCATCGACCACTTTGGCAGGGGGAAAAGATGGGTTAGTGGATATTCGGATGCAGTCTCTCTCGGCTTGAAGCTCTGCCGGCGAGAGGTCAGCTCGGGAGTAACATCCTTTAGGAAAAGGGTGTTTCGCCTTTCTGCAAAGTTCCAGAAAAAGGTTACGCTTTCCAAGCGAAGAAAACTCAATTTTCATGGGACGGCCATGAGGAGCAGAGAGACGTGGGCGATCAATTGGGTGACGATGATGATTGATATTACCCTTCTCTAGGTCGTCAATAAGGTCCGCTGAATTGAGTCTGATGATAAGACGTGAGATAAGATCTTTATCTTTGCAACACGTATCATCCTCTGACTTGCCTTCTGGAAGTCCGATAATAACAGCTCGTTTACCTTTTCCTATGAGCATATCCTTGTCTCGATAAGTGGATTCGACGATAGCTGAATACAAGTGGGGTCTAAGTGTGGCCGGAGAGACAGATGACTTTATGGATTGCATTTCTTCACTAATCCGTAGAAGTTGCTGTGACTGGTCCAGAATTACTTTGTTCATGTCAGAAATCTGTTGGGACTGAGCAAGTATCATCTGTTGAAGCGGCTGCATAACTTTTGTCAGCGTTTCTCGGACAAGACTATCGATGAACGGAAGAGAGACTGTGGGAATTTGGAGGTTGCAAAGATTAGGAGGAGATTTGCCATCAATTGGCAGAGCTCGGGAAGGGTCACCACTCATAGAGAACGGAGATCATTCAATGAACGGAGATCATTCAATGAACGGAGATCATTCAATGATTGAAAGTAAAGTTTATAGATTTTTCGTCTATCATCTTGGAATCAATTTTAAAGTCTATTTGAGATATTAACTGAATTTGAGCTCTTTGAGTTATTACTTAATCTCTTCATCTACAATTTAGGCGGAACTAAGGTGCTTTCTGTTTATAATGCAAAAAAAGTTTTGTGATTTTATTAACAAATTGCTATAAATTTATTTATTTATTTATTTGTTTCAATATCAATTTTGTAAAATTTTCATATTATTCAGTTTTAGTCGCTCAAATCATATTCGATTGCAATATTCTACTTTTAAAGGGAGTAATTACACAAAAAATACCATTGTTTGGAATTCTTAAATCCAGTTTTCAAGCAATTATTTCCATGGTCATGACAAAATGTTTTTCCCAGATTTGTAGCTTCGAATTTGGCTGTAATGAAAGTAATAATGGAAAAAAGAAAGAAATTGTTTATCTGAGAAAAAATTTCCATTTATTTTTTAACAATCTCTTTACCCACATTCCTTATTTTCATGCTTTAGGTGGTCTTGATTTAGGTATATTATTTATTGAAAGTTTCGACAAATGTAAATAAAGAAAATGTGAGGACATTGGAAAACTTAAGATAAATCTCACGTGCCAATAGTTTGTTAAATATGTAGCTTTTTCTTCTGCAGATGATTAAATTGAGTTCGAAAATATGTAGAGATATCGATTGATTGTAGTTGAAGGAATGACAATTGTTCAAGTTCAACACTCTGGTGGGATATGGCGAAGGGCATAGTTTGAAAAGATATGAATAATCATTCTGAATGTTACCATGAATACATTTATGTCTAAATTTAAGACCCGCTGCATTTCTCCTATATTCGAGGGTGTTGGAGGAGAGGAGGCGCAGTCTATCTTCGTAACTCATTCTAGGCAGCTAAACAACCTTCTCGTGAACATTCTCTAAACCTTCTCAATAGCGTTTATGAGGCCTCTGGTAGATTTTGACCAAATCTCACTGTCATATTTCCTTTGTCTGCTTCTTCTTTTCTACTGCCTCAGGCAGCCTCACTGCCTGCGTTTCCAGTTCTATTTTTTCACCTGACTCAGGCAGCTTCTAAGCCTTCGTTTTTTTCCACTTCTGTTTTTCTCCCTGCCTTCGTTTTCCCACTTCCCTCTAGGAACGCTCGTCACTTTTTGTTAGCCTAGTCTTTCTAAGAGCCTAATCAGTTCTGAGCTTCTTCCTTTTCCCCTGCTTCTCCTTCGATGCCTTCGTTTCTCTGCTTCTCGTTTTCTCCCTACCTCAAGCAGCTTCGCTGCCTTTGTTTTTCCACCTGCCTCAGGCAGCTTCGCATCCTTCGTTTTTTTTGCTTCTCGTTTTCTCCCTGCCTCAAGCAGATTTGCTGCCTTTGTTTTCCTACCTCTGTTTTCCGCCTGCCTCAGGCAGCTTCGCTGCTTTCGTCTTTCTGCTTTTCTTTTACTCCCTGCCTCAGGCAACTTTTCTCCCTACGTTTTTTTTAACTTCTGCTTTTCTCCCTGCATCAGGCAACTTCGCGGCCTTTGTTTTCCCACTTCTATTTTTCCAACTGCCTCAGGCAGCTTCTCTGGCTCAACTTGGGATGTTGCTGTTGCTATTATTTTTCACTTCTCTTCTCTATGCTAATGAAAGCTCCGCTTTCCTTCTGGAATCAGGTTTTACGCCTCTTAGTCGGTCAGCTTCGCCGTCTTCATTTTTCCACAGCTCTTATATCTGGCTCACGCAGCTCCGCTGCCTCCCTCCTTCCTTCCCGCTCCTTCCTCAGTGAAATAACTTTGCTGCGTCGATTCTCTCTTTTTTCTTGATTGATGCAACTTCGCTGCCTTTATTTTCCCTTCTTCTTGACTGATGTAGCTTATCACTCGATTCTTCCTTCCCTCCTTCTTCTTGGCCTTTGCTCAAGCAGTTGCATCAATTTTACTTTCTTCACAGCCAGAATTAGGGTACCCATGTCACTTCTCCAGTCGGCGAGTCTATGTGGAAACTATCAGAACCACGAGATGTACTTTGTTCAACTGTCTTCTAGTGGGCCTATGTTTTGAGTTTCAGCAGGTTGGTTTTTCATACAACAAGTGGTTCCTAAAATTTCCCCTGCCCCTTCCCTGCTTGAAGGTTGGCATTCTTCTTCCAATACAGTTCTTTTTCAAACCTCACATTAACTCTCGTCTGAAAATTGGCGTTTAAATCAAAAACGTGGACCCGCCGAAGCTCGAAGGAAGCTCGAAGCAAAGATCCCCCAGAGATGTTTGGTCTGAACACTTCAAATCAAGCAAACGCAGGATAGCCAGCATTTCTAACGTTTAAAATCCCGATGTTTTTCTTTTAGAGAAGTGAAACGGAACGAATTTGATCGGAGTGTGGTTGATAAATGGAACTTTTTTCCTTGGAGTCAAAAACAATTTTAATGTGCGGAAAATGTATTCGAAAAATTCAATATGACATACTTATGAACCAGGGACATTTTAATTCGAGCAAAGGATGTTTCAACTCAAACCACTCAACCCAAAAAAACCACAGAAAAGAACAAAAGTTTAAAGCAAAACATCTCATTTACTCTTAAAAGTTGTTTCACTGCCATAAGTCGTGTAGTTTTTCTTACTTTCAGCTAAAAAAACTTATAAATTGAAAAGACTAATAAGAAATAGAGCGTGACCCCAATACAAGACAAGATGCGAGAAGGGAGAGTTAGATGGTATGGACACGTGATGCGAAGAGACGCGACCAACATCGCAAGACACGCCCTTGACATAGAAGTAACAGGCAAACGCCCGCGAGGCAAACCGAAGACAAGATATATGGATACGCTCAACCAAGACCTGCGCCTTGCAAGCTCCACTCGGAAGACGCAACGGACAGATGTTTCTCGAGAGCTAGAAGCCGTACAGCGGACCCTACTCCGAGCTCGGCCGGCGCAGGACAACGCTAAGAAGAAGACTAATTAGAAAAAGAGCAAAATATAAAAAAAAACAGAGAAAGACAGTCAACTGTAGAAATGAAACCACCCTACTTAAGGCAAAAAAGCTCAAGTTAGTGCAATTAAACGCTAACTCAATTCGATAAAAAAGGAAATTGGAGAGGACCACCCTCATTCATCTCATGGTTACCCATTTCTGAGGAATATCTCATTTGCGAAATAACCCTTAGGTTAGGGAAATTTCTTAGTATGCAAGAAAAGTCCTTAGACAATAATAAGTGTCCAAACAATTATAGCGTCCCCTTCGGGGACGCTTGTCAGTATTTTGTTCGCGTGAGCTTCCCTGGCTTTATTTTTAGTGCTTTTTTCTCAGACATGTACTTGACTCTGCTTAGACAGTTTTAATCGTCTACTCCTCTTTTTCCCACTGGCTCAGAAAACTTTACAGCACAACAGTCAGTAGTTTGTTTAACTTTAAGAAGCACGAGGGATTCAATGTTAATTTCTAATTAGCTGTTTGAGGCCTTTGTTTCGAGTTCGGGCGTGTTTTTTCTTCATTTCGTGGGTAGTTCATAACATAGAATCCGCACGCTAGAAATATTTTTATACAGAGTGCACAAAAAGTACAGGCGGATGACTTTGTGACTTTGTATATTTTTTTGTGTAGCGGTCGTGTGACTTGTAATTTTTTTCTTATACATAATGTTGCTAACATACCCTGAAAAAAACAGAAATATAACTCTTTTTGTTTTCCGGTAATGTTCTCTGATATGTAAAGAGGCTACATTCTGCGCTTGAGCCAATCCGGGCACCCTCAAAAGCACATCGCCTTTTCCCTCGCAGGACCATTGAAATTTTCCCACAGGACCATTGAAGACACAATATGTCGCTTCCGTGAGACTGGTTTTTTGAACTAACTTTGATGAAAATTTTGTTTGATTTGCTCAATCCGTAAAGTTTTTATCGGAAAAACTACTGTCCACCTGGACTTTTTGTGCATCTCAGTCCGTTAAACTCAGTTACATTATTATTCAAAAATTTGATCCAAAACATATAATGTACCGACTCAGATATGCGAGTATTTTTTCCGGAAGAGTCTACACGGATCTACTCCACGGAGCTAGTAGATGAACTTTCACGTGACATTGGCTGTTTTCTATAGCAGCCTCTCATCTCGTGTGCAAATGGACTATACAAACGCTAACTCTTACACCGCAATTCCTTTCCTGATCTTCCCCTGCCACGATAATAATAAATAAATATTACTTTAACTCAGTTATATAACCCAATCCGGTTTTTTCTGTGTGTTATTTCTTTATTGTTTTCTTTCTCGTAACTTCTTCGTGTTTCTTGAGCCAAATAAAGGAACTTCTGAAATACCGCGTGGCAGGCAAAGTCAAAGGTAAGATTCCCTAAATTGAGTCTTTATCCTATCAGTGAAATTTCATAAATATCTATGTATCCCCACAAGAAAAATTTCTGCACTGCATTCGTCAACTGCAACACTCATTTGATGAATATCGCGTGATATAAGTTCAAGATCTTACTAGTCTATAATCTTCCGGGCCTGTTTTAGATTCTATCGTCGAATCTAGTTTCTTGGAAAGGAATGAAATAACTTGATACTGTTTTTCAAATCTTTCTTCGTATTTGCTTACTCTCTCCTCGAGTGCTTTGTTCTTCTCGATTAGAGTTCATTCATTCATTCATTCTTTACTCCGCACACAGAAAAAAATTGATCACCAATAATAAGGTTCAATGCATATTGATCACATTTTGATCATTTTTGGTTGCGCTGAGAGCACAGGAACTGAACAATTTATAATTATCAGTATGTTTTACCTAAGCCGTATTTTAATTTCAACAAGTAAGATTGCGTGTTTTCGCACCAAAAAAGTTTCATTACTGATTTTTTAAAGCATTTTTGTGAAACCTTCGCAAGCTTTTTTTTCGATTAATATGATGAGATTAACATGATGAGGCTTTCCAGTGAAGAGTTTTGAATGAGGGCTGGAGAATATCTGAGCAGTAATATCTGAGCATGTTAATCAAAAATATTCATCACAACTGCGTTCCAGTCAAAAAATCTTTTTTTTTTCTCAAACTTCATCATGTAATCTTCTCTTCACTATTATAATTTCTTGATAACTATTTCAAAAAACTTGGTATACAATAAATTACCGCTGGTTTAAGTAGCAGAAAAAGTAACGCTTGATTTAATTATAGGAACTCTTTCTAGGTGAACTTCATCGTTCGCGAAGGTGTGTGAACTTCATCTTGATAGTTTATTCAATAATTAGTTTGTGTTAGAACAAAATTGTTCAGCTTTAAGACCTTCTTAAACCTTTTTTTTCTTACGAAAAAGAAAGGCATAGTTGCCAAGTATACGCACTTTACTTTAGCTGGCAAGGTTACTTTTCACCGAATTGCAAAAAAAAAAAGAGTTTGAACACGCTAAAAACACATCAAGTACCGATTCTTCTCCCTGGGCACCTTTCCGGAGTCACTGGGCACCTTTCCGGAGTTTTGGAAACAAGGTATTGTGATCCCCATGAATAAAATACCCGCTCCTAAAATGCCCGAACATTACCGACCAATAACTATCTGTCCAGCACCGTCCAAAGTTTTTGAAAGAATTGTTTGGGGCCACTTGACCCGCTGGTGCAGCAGATTCTCGCTAATTCCTGAAAACCAGCATGGTTTTCGGTGACATCGTTCTGTGATAACAAATTTGTTGGAGTCCACCAATTATTGGCACAGGGATCTAGATAAGGGAAATTATGTTGATGTTTTATATTACGACTTCGCAAAAGCGTTTGACACCGTCTCGCACAGAAAATTGCTATTTGTTCTCGATAACATAGGGATAAGAAGTGAACTCTGGAGATGGTTTGAATCCTTTCTTACTGGGAGATCATCTAAGGTAAATAACATGCATTCGCATGATTTTCTTACGACTTCCGGTGTCCCACAGGGATCAGTACTTGCTCCCCTTTTATTCACTCTCTATATCTCAGAACTCTCACTTAAACTTTCCGTGTTGCCGATGGTTATAGCTCAACTATTTGCAGATGATTTGAAAATTTACACGTCTTATAACAACCAGAATTGTGATCACGCGCATGCTCAATTAACTAAGGCGACTAGACTCATAAATGAATTCTGTGATGAATGGCAGCTTTCAATTGCCACACACAAATGTAATGCTCTCCATATGGGTAAAAAGAACCTAAAATTCCCTTATTTGGTTACGAACTCACCTCCAACTGCATTTATCATCTCAGAATCGCCAATTCGTGATTTAGGAGTTTATGTTGATAATGAGCTCTCATTTGTTTTCCATATTGAACAGGTAACAAGACGAGCATTGAAAATTGTCTTTGCCTTATTCAGATCACTATCGATGAAAATAGAAGCACCATATATTATATGCTTTAAAATCTATGTTCTGCCGGTGCTAGACTTTGCTTCCGTTGTTTGGTCTCCCCACAAAATTACCTTGATCAGAAAATTAGAGAATGTTCAACATGTGTTCACAAAATTACTACAGTTACGTTGTGTTGCACTCACGGAGTGGTGCAATTATGAAAGTAGATTGATAAGATTTAACCTGACATCTCTCTATGCAAGAAGATTAGAAGCTGATATTCTTTTCGCTTTCAAAATTCTCAAAGGTTACACTGACGTTCTATTTTGTAAATTTTACACTTTCAAACAGTGTAACGGTCGCACCTCCTTTTATGCTTTCCATTTAGGGCACACAAACAGAAACTCACTTTTTCACTCTTTCGCTTAAAAGTAAGGTATGCTAGAGCTCGACAGTACTCAAGGGTCTGAAGGTTCAACATTGATAGCCGCTCTGAATACGGAAGTACAGGATGACCAGCTCTAGCTAGAATTTGTCTCGTGAAGGAGCGTTGAATTTTCTCCAGCATTTTCACTAGTCCCGAGAATGAAGGATTCCAGAGCTCGCTAGCGTATTCTAATAATGGTCTTACATAGATTTTAAAGGCAGAAGTTATAAGAGAAAGAGATTGCGATCTGATTGCTTTTAATGACATATTCGCAACAGAAGAGGCTTTTTTTACACTTCTCAGTTATATGAAAAACTATCTGATATTATCACTCCGAAGTATTTGGCTGATGTGCCAGTTACAATGGGTAAATGATTCATATGATATACGTTGTGAGAATGAGATGAACCAAGGTGTAGAACGTTACATTTTGATATTGATAAAGACAAAGTCCATTCTGAACACCAAGCTGCAATGGTGTTGAGAGCGAACTGTATGTTATTTATAGAAAGAGGAACACATCTCATGATTTTAATATCGTAAGCGTATAAAGAAAAACGGAGATTGGGAAAAAAATATTTTTGACAGAGTCAATGTATACAATAAAAACAAATGTGTTGATCATCTGTAAATTCGCTTGGCGAGTTTCTAGATGGCGAGTCCGTTCCTCTACGTGGTGCCATCGGAAACTGCTAACTCGTAAGAGTGAGCTAAGCTGAACGCGGACACCAACGCCAGGCCCGAGCGACAGGCCGGTCGGCAAATTCTTGTCGCAACTACATGGATCAAACATCTCCATGCTACAGGGCGTCCCTCGGAAGCGACGCATGTTGGCCATGCTCCACCAACGTGAATAAAATGCGCGGGCAACTGGCCGACAGACGACCAAATCTCATATCGAGAAAAATCCGATTCGCCACCCTAAACATCGGCACACTGACCGGGCGCTGCCGTGAGCTAGCGGACCTTCTCAAAAGCCGTGGAATCGATATCGGATGCGTTCAGGAGACGAGATGGAAAGGGCAGAAACACGAAACATCGGTGAAGGATATAAGCTAATCTATCATGGAATGACGAAGTTCAACGGGGTCGCCATCGTAGTGAGTGAAGATCTTCAAAGCCGAGTAGCCGAAGTTCAACGTCACTCTGACCGCCTGATGTCTATTTCCATTGATGCCGACAACCACCGTATCCAGATTTTCTCCGCATACGCCCCACAAACTGGATGTGATGAAGAGGATAAGGACAAGTTCTGGACGGGCGAAGGCTGCAGAATACTACAGAGATCCTCCGACGCTGGCAACAGCACTTCGAAGAGATTTAAAATGTAGAATTCCCAAACCCGAATGTTCCAGAAGGCCCGAAATTAGCTGGCCCAGTCTCCCGCATCACTTTTGCCGAAGTCTCGAAAGCCGTTTGCGCTATGAAGAGTTCCAAAGCCACAGGTCCAGACGAGCTACCAGCCGACTTATGGAAGCTCAAGGAACTACGAGACTCCGCGATCCCCTGGCTTACAGACTTCTTAAACGCGATAGTGGAAACTGGTCGAGCACCCGCAGATTGGTTGACAAGTGTCACGGTCCCGATTTTCAAGAACAAAGGAGATCCAGCGAACTGTTCGAATTATCGACCGATACGCCTTCTTTGCCATACAATGAAAATTTTTGAACGTGTCCTCGAACAGCGCTTGCGAGAAATCGTCAAGCTCCAACGGAACCAATGTGGATTCGTCAAAGGAACAGGCACTTCAGACGCCGTTTTCACTGCTCGCCTGCTGATGGAGAAACTCAGGGAGAAGCAGCAACCACTCCATCTCGCTTTTCTCAATCTAGAGAAAACATTTGACCGTGTACCACACGAGCTCATCATGTACGCCCTTCGGGACCACAAAGTGCCTGAACTTCTAATTGATTGGGTCCGGCTACTCTACGTAGATGCCACGAGCAACGTTAGGTGTCCCGTCGTAATCTCGGATAGTTTTCCAGTGAGTGTGGGCGTACATCAAGGATCAGCGCTATCGCCATTCCTCTTCATTCTTATCATGGACACTATTACTCGTGACCTACAGGGTGACCTTGCATGGACCATCCTGTACGCGGATGACGTGTTCCTGGCAGCTAAAACGAGAGAGGAGCTTCAGCAAAAAGTGCAGGCTTGGAGCAGCCAACTCAGTCAGTTTGGACTACGTCTGAATACCTCAAAGACGGAGTACTTGGAAACAATACCATCCGAAGACACCATCAAGGTAAACGGCGAAGAATTGACGTAGTCCACCTGCTTCCGCTACCTTGGATCGAACATCCAGACCAGCGGAGGCATCGACTCTGACGTGCTGTCACGTGTCAACGGAGCATGGATGAAATGGAGAGATCTCACAGGCGTACTATGCGACCGAAAGATGCCTCTGCGCCTCAAGTCAAAGATATATCGGACAGTAGTGCGCCCCGTAGCATTGTATGGAACCGAGTGCTGGCCCACTACGAGAACAGTTGAGCCACGTCTACAAACTATGGAAATGCGCATGATCCGTTGGATCATGGGAATCTCTCTCCGCGAGCACCTACCAAATGAGACCATAAGGAGAAGATTTGGCGTCACCCCCATCGACGAGAAGATGCACGAAAATCGGCTGATATGGTTCGGCCATGTCACCAGAGCATCACCGGAAACTGTAGCCAGCACAGCCTACAATCTCGAAGTGGACGGCCGGCAACCGAGAGGGCGACCGAAGCAGCGATGGCAAGACACCATCAATGCGGACTTGAAAGCCAGTCTTCTAAGCCCGAAAGATGCCCTCGATCGGGACAAGTGGAGAAAGAAGCCACAAAGTGGACCCTGCCATAGCGGGACAACGCTAGGAAGAAGAAGAAGATCATGAAACTCGCTTGATTG
The DNA here is from genome assembly GCA_964056735.1 of Allodiplogaster pararmata. Taxonomy (NCBI): domain Eukaryota; kingdom Metazoa; phylum Nematoda; class Chromadorea; order Rhabditida; family Diplogasteridae; genus Allodiplogaster; species Allodiplogaster pararmata. Next base: position 27,447,995 of record OZ057405.1, read on the forward strand.
ACATTATTACTTAAACGATTTCTACAGGCAGTAAGAAAGACTTCTGATTACCTCGCAATATTATTTTAGCTTCCTGTTCAAGTTCAAATTCATGTGATAATCTATTAAACTCAAAGGTTTCACGGGAACAATAGTCAGAATACGGGGATTTCAGATTAAAAGACTGCAACTTGCTGTGCATTTTACGAAGAAAATGAGGATATCGAAACGTTTCCTCTTGGCAATCGACGAAAGGGACAAACTTCTCAATAAGAGAGTGAATGAAAGAGACAAGATAATCATTTGCGGACTCAACGTCCATCATGGAGAAAGTATCAGTCCAATTATGTACCGCAAGTTGATACTCAATGGCGTGCCAGTTGACATAAGTGAACAACTTGAAGGAGGAATATGATGACGTTTGAGTAGCACATAATGATAACTTGAATCGAACAATGTTATGGTCACTACGAGTTGAGACTAGGGAACTGAGAAAAAAAGGAAGAAAAAAACTAGGAAAAAACTTATGATTTGAGACTAGGGAACTGAGAATAGCGATCGTATGTGCTGTCGCTTTTTTCTTCATATTTTCAAGTCTGGTGCCAATTCAGAACAGTGATGAATCTTTGGCATCAGATTCAACGCAGATGAGATTGCCTTCGTGTTATAAAGTTCCGAATTTAAGTTAATCTGGAAGTACAGAATGATGAAACTAGCGTCCCCTTTGGGGACGCATGTCACTCTCTTGTTAGCCAAGTCATTCTGAGAGCCTAGTCAATTCTGAACTTTTTTCTGATTCTCCCTTCGTTTTCCCATTTCTATTTTTCTCCCTACCTCAGGCAGCTTCGCTGCCTTCGTTTTCCCACTTCTATTTTTCTCCCTCCCTCACGCAGCTTCGCTGCCTTCGTTTTCCCACTTCTATTTTTCTCCCTCCCTCATGCAGCTTTGCTGCCTTCGTTTTCCCACTTCTATTTTTCTCCCTCCCTCACGCAGCTTCGCTGCCTTCGTATTGCCACTTCTATTTTTCTACCTCCCTCATGCAGCTTCGCTGCCTTCGTTTTCCCACTTCTATTTTTCTCCCTCCCTCACGCAGCTTCGCTGCCTTCGTAATGCCACTTCTATTTTTCTACCTCCCTCATGCAGCTTCGCTGCCTTCGTTCTTCTTCTTCTTCTTCTTGTCCTCCTGCCACAGACAGCTTCGCTGCCTTCGTTTTCCCAATTCTATTTTTCTCCCTCCCACAGGAAGCTTTGCTGCCTTCGTTTTCCACTTCTATTTTTCTCCCTCCCTCACGCAGCTTCGCTGCCTTCGTTTTGCCACTTCCATTTTTCTACCTCCCTCACGCAGCTTCGCTGCCTTCGTTCTTCTTCTTCTTCCTTTCCTCCTGCCTCAGACAGCTCCGTTGCCTTCGTTTTTTTGCTTCTCCTCATCTCCCTCCCTCAGACAGCTTCGCTGCCTTCGTTTTCCCACATCTATTTTTCTACTTCCCTCATGCAGCTTCGCTGCCTTCGTTCTTCTTCTTCTTGTTCTTCTTTTCCCCCTGCCTCGGACAGCTTCGTTGCCTTCGTTTTTTTGCTTCACCTCACCTCCCTCCCTCAGACAGCTTCGCTGCCTTCGTTTTCCCAATTATATTTTTCTCCCTCCCACAGGAAGCTTTGCTGCCTTCGTTTTCAACTTCTAATTTTCTTCCTCCCTCATGCAGCTTCGCTGCCTTCGTTTTCCCACTTCTATTTTTCTCCCTCCCTCACGCAGCTTCGCTGCCTTCGTATTGCCACTTCTATTTTTCTACCTCCCTCATGCAGCTTCGCTGCCTTCGTTTTCCCACTTCTATTTTTCTCCCTCCCTCACGCAGCTTCGCTGCCTTCGTAATGCCACTTCTATTTTTCTACCTCCCTCATGCAGCTTCGCTGCCTTCGTTCTTCTTCTTCTTCTTCTTGTCCTCCTGCCACAGACAGCTTCGCTGCCTTCGTTTTCCCAATTCTATTTTTCTCCCTCCCACAGGAAGCTTTGCTGCCTTCGTTTTCCACTTCTATTTTTCTCCCTCCCTCACGCAGCTTCGCTGCCTTCGTTTTGCCACTTCCATTTTTCTACCTCCCTCACGCAGCTTCGCTGCCTTCGTTCTTCTTCTTCTTCCTTTCCTCCTGCCTCAGACAGCTCCGTTGCCTTCGTTTTTTTGCTTCTCCTCATCTCCCTCCCTCAGACAGCTTCGCTGCCTTCGTTTTCCCACATCTATTTTTCTACTTCCCTCATGCAGCTTCGCTGCCTTCGTTCTTCTTCTTCTTGTTCTTCTTTTCCCCCTGCCTCGGACAGCTTCGTTGCCTTCGTTTTTTTGCTTCACCTCACCTCCCTCCCTCAGACAGCTTCGCTGCCTTCGTTTTCCCAATTATATTTTTCTCCCTCCCACAGGAAGCTTTGCTGCCTTCGTTTTCAACTTCTAATTTTCTTCCTCCCTCATGCAGCTTCGCTGCCTTCGTTTTCCCACTTCTATTTTTCTCCCTCCCTCACGCAGCTTCGCTGCCTTCGTATTGCCACTTCTATTTTTCTACCTCCCTCATGCAGCTTCGCTGCCTTCGTTTTCCCACTTCTATTTTTCTCCCTCCCTCACGCAGCTTCGCTGCCTTCGTAATGCCACTTCTATTTTTCTACCTCCCTCATGCAGCTTCGCTGCCTTCGTTCTTCTTCTTCTTCTTCTTGTCCTCCTGCCACAGACAGCTTCGCTGCCTTCGTTTTCCCAATTCTATTTTTCTCCCTCCCACAGGAAGCTTTGCTGCCTTCGTTTTCCACTTCTATTTTTCTCCCTCCCTCACGCAGCTTCGCTGCCTTCGTTTTGCCACTTCCATTTTTCTACCTCCCTCACGCAGCTTCGCTGCCTTCGTTCTTCTTCTTCTTCCTTTCCTCCTGCCTCAGACAGCTCCGTTGCCTTCGTTTTTTTGCTTCTCCTCATCTCCCTCCCTCAGACAGCTTCGCTGCCTTCGTTTTCCCACATCTATTTTTCTACTTCCCTCATGCAGCTTCGCTGCCTTCGTTCTTCTTCTTCTTGTTCTTCTTTTCCCCCTGCCTCGGACAGCTTCGTTGCCTTCGTTTTTTTGCTTCACCTCACCTCCCTCCCTCAGACAGCTTCGCTGCCTTCGTTTTCCCAATTATATTTTTCTCCCTCCCACAGGAAGCTTTGCTGCCTTCGTTTTCAACTTCTAATTTTCTTCCTCCCTCACGCAGCTTCGCTGCCTTCGTTTTGCCACTTCTATTTTTCTACCTTTCTCAAGCAGCTTCGCTACCTTCGTTCTTCTTCTTCTTCCTTTCCTCCTGCCTCAGACAGCTCCGTTGCCTTCGTTTTTTTGCTTCTCCTCATCTCCCTCCCTCAGACAGCTTCGCTGCCTTCGTTTTCCCACTTCTATTTTTCTACTTCCCTCATGCAGCTTCGCTGCCTTCGTTCTTCTTCTTCTTGTTCTTCTTTCCCCCTGCCTCGGACAGCTTCGTTGCCTTCGTTTTTTTGCTTCACCTCACCTCCCTCCCTCAGACAGCTTCGCTGCCTTCGTTTTCCCAATTATATTTTTCTCCCTCCCACAGGAAGCTTTGCTGCCTTCGTTTTCAACTTCTAATTTTCTTCCTCCCTCATGCAGCTTCGCTGCCTTCGTTTTGCCACTTCTTTTTTTCTACCTTTCTCAAGCAGCTTCGCTGCCTTCGTTGTTCTTCTTCACCTTTTCTCCCTTTGGCTGAGGTGAAAACCAAGCTTTTGACGGGGTCGGACTCTCGCCGGGTAGGGGCCCTCCCGGGTCTGGAGTCCTCACCAGGGCGCAGCACTCGACGGTGCACAGCACTCGACGGTGCACAGCACTCGACGGTGCGCAGCACTCGCCGGTAAGCAGCCCTTGCCGGTGCACAGCCCTCGCCGGTGCACAGCACTCGACGGTGCACAGCACTCGACGGTGCGCAGCACTTGCCGGTGCGCAGCACTCGCCGGTAGGCAGCACTTGCTGGTGCAGAGCACTCGACGTTGCGCATCACTCGCCAGTGCGCAGCACTCGACGGTGCGCAGCACTCGACGGTGCGCAGCACTCGACGGTGCGCAGCCCTCTCCGGAATGGATCCTTCTCTGAAGGCGAGCCCGTCCTCGGAGAGCCCTCCAGAAGAAGCCTTTCAGAGGAGAGCTCGAAAAACGAATGAAGGAGAAAATGAAACTACCTTCTTATATACTCCTTTCTCGGAGTGTAATTTGCATACCTTTATTTGCAAAATGTATACGAAAATTAAACCATTCTACGCCCTTCTAATAAGGAAAATGACTTTGAGAGGAGAGAGACTCTCATCAATCACTCTCCGTTTACACGCTCTCTAGAGTAAGATAAAAAATTATTATAAAAAAGAGAGCGTTTTTTAAGGGATGAATGAGGCTATATCTCAGCGATAAGTTTCTGAATTCTGAAGTAAATGAAAAAGTGAACATAGAGAGATGTTCATGGAAGAATTTTTAACAACATATCTGAAAATACTCACGAATGGATATCAAAAAGATGAGAAAAAAATTATTGAAAAACATCAGTTTAAAACTCGGAAATTTCGGTCAATACTGAAAAATATTTCATAAGTTCAGTATCATAAGATCCGCAATGTCGAAAACTATCAAAGGTGTGGAAATGGTTTACCAAAGTTCTAAGGAGAATGATAGCCTGGGGTTTAAAGGGATCTTGGTAAAAAAATAAAATCGACCGCAAAATAGCGTATCGCATTGGGAAATAATCGCTAGATTCGAGAGAAATACAGAAATTCCTTTAACAAATTTTGGTTCTCCTTAGCTTCGCTGCCTTCATTCTTTTTCTTCTTATCTTCCTGCATCAGGCAGCTTCGCTGCCTTCGTTTGTCTGATTCTCCTTTTTTCCCTGCCTCAGGTAGCTTCGCTGCCTTCGTTTTTCTTCTTCTCATCTTTCTGCCTCAGGCAGCTTCGCTGCCTTCGTTTTTGTGCTTCTCCTTTTCTCCCTGCCTCAGGCAGCTTCGCTGCCTTCGTTCTTCTCTTCTTCCTGCATCAGGCAGCTTCGCTGCCTTCGTTTGTCTGCTTCTCTTTTTCTCCCTGCCTCAGGCAGCTTCGCTGCCTTCGTTTTTCTTCTTCTAATCTACGTGCCTCAGGCAGCTTTGCTGCCTTCGTTTTTGTGCTTCTCCTTTTCTCCCTGCCTCAAAACGAAGATGCACTAAAGTTAGAAGCAGGGTGTTTCTTAACCCCCGCATAATTTTTCTCGAGCGCATAGATTTCCAGATTTTAAAAGAGTTTGGATTTTTTTCTTCAAAGATTTGGGATTTTCCTAGGTAAAAATCGGAACTTTTCTTTCTAGTGCATAGATTTGAATGCTTTTCGGACTTTTTGGAGAGCGCATAGATTTTTTTTCACCCACTGTGCGGGTGAAAGAAACACCCTGGTTAGAAGCGGAGGTCCGCTAAGAGACAGTAGGATTAGAACATTTTCATTCGAGTTAGCAACTCCAAAGTAATTTTTTGTGTTCATAATAAGTAAAAACAGATAAATTGCAGGAAAAAGAGATTGATAAGTAAATAGTTTACCTTTGGAGAAGATATATGTATGTGTACATTAAACATCCGAAGGAGGGGGGAAAAGCCGCCCCTTACTTGTGCGAGGCTTTGCTCTATTTTGAAGAGGGGTTTTTTTCTTTTCAAAAATATTCAGTTAGTTTGAAAGGCATGAACATTAACCATGTGATGAATTGCTGCCTTCGATCTCGTTATTTAGCTCTGCCTCAGCCTACTTCTAGAAAAGCTGAAAAACTGGTAAACGGCTTTCTAAAAGCCACTTCTTTCCCATCGAGGTGGAGCGCTTTCGCTCCCAAAAAAATGCGAAACAGAGAACTGAAATGTTCAAATTAAAAAAAAAGTTACAAAAAAGGGGAAATAATAAACGTCTACCTATTTTAGTGAGACGTCTACCTATTTTTGCAAACATGTCTACCAATTTTTACGAATTGTTTACCTATTTTGACAAACACGTCTGCTGAGATCCGCTCTGATGAGCAATTTTTGCCAAATTTTATTTTTTACATCAGAAAATTATTTTTACATTGAAAAACGCTTAGGCTTAGTAAAAATGTGGCTTTAATATACTTTAGCCGTCCAAAGATTTTTTTCTCAGAAAGAGATTTTATTCATGAAAACTCCCTTCCCTTTCTCCTTAGGGCCCCCTTCCCCCCTTTAGGACCCCCCTTCCCTTCCCTGCTCAGGTAAACTCGCCTCCCCCTCCCCCTTTCCTTTCCCCAAACCTTATAAAGATAATTTAAAAAGAAAGGAAAAGAAAAGAAAGAGAAAGAAACAGAACAAGTAAGAAAAAAGAAAGAGAAAAAATAAGAAAGAGACAAGTTTGTCGAAATAGGGTAGACATGTTTGTCAAAATAAGTAGACTTGTTTGTAAAAACAGGAAGACGTTTCACTGAAATAGGTAGAAGTTTCACGAAAATAGGTAGACGTTGCACGAATTTAGGCTGACGTTTTTTTTTCAAAATAGGTAGACGTTTTTCAAATCAGGTAGACGTTTTTCAAATCAGGTAGACGTTTTTCAAATCAGGTAGACGTTTTTCAAATCAGGTAGACGTTTTTCAAATCAGGTAGACGTTTTTCAAATCAGGTAGACGTTTTTCAAATCAGGTAGACGTTTTTCAAAATAGGTAGACGTTTTTCAAATTAGACAGACGTGAAATTGTCGTTCCTAAAAAAATCCTCACACTGTTCAGTAATAAGCCGTAAAACATGAGGAATACGGAATGGAAGGAAAACATAGTAAAATTACGTAACTACAAGAAAAGAGAATTAAACCATAGAAATGAAACGCTTACCTGAGGAAAAAAGGGCAATGAGTGAAAAGCAACTTTGGAAGCTCGATGAAATTTTATGGTCGATTTTCGTTGTCACCAAGAAAATTTTTAAAAAAACTCATTCGTGTTTATATGGTCTAAATAGTGAAATATATTTCATTAAAACGAACCATATCTAAATATATACAATTTCATAGACACTATCTAACTTCATAGCAAAAAAATAGGCTCCTTTATCAATTCCTCTCGACCTGTCACCCCAATCTCATTGACTGTAGACAGCAGATCAAGAGATCAGAAAGTGCAAGCCAATAGGAAACATAAGTAGGTAGAGCCAACAAAAGATAATGAAAGGGGTTACTAAAATGGTACTTGTATAGAATGTTGTAAACTCCGATCCTCTGTCCCTTCGGAGAGGAGTCACGGATATTTCTCACGGATATTTCAGTCACGGATATTTCATCATTCTAACTTCCATCATCACCACTGAGAGGTTGTTCAATTCACTGCTCTCATCTCTACTTCAAATCTAATCTGCAATGGCCGGACGTCGAAAGGTCGAAAAGAAAGGGAAGAAGGGTGGAAGCCCCGGCAGTCCACTCACTCCTCCAAAGTTAGTTTCGCCTTCTTGTTCTCTGTCTCAAACCATTGCAGAAGCTACTGCCCTGGCAGATGCCGATGCCCCGGACGGAATTCCTGGAGTTGTCTGGTCAACCATCACCCGTCTAATCAAGTTGCTGACATCGTCTCTAGAGCATTCAGTTCCGAAGGAATGCTCATGCAAGTGTCAATCCGCGTCTCCTCCTGTTCCATTTTCTCCAAGTGTTTGCCCTCCTATGTCTTCGTCTTCTCAAGATGAGGAGTCCATTCGTCGCGCGCGCTCTTTGGTCGTAGCAGGGCTGCCGGAGAGTAACTCTCCCAATGCGGGAGAGCGTCTTTAGCATGACGAGACTGTAGTGCGCTCCTTGCTTGATGATCTCAATATACAAGTGAGGCCGGAGGTCGTGTTCAGAATGGGGCAGGGACCGCGTCGTCTTCTCAAGGTCATGCTTCCTTCTCGGGCATTCGTTCTTTCAGCTCTACGCGCTGCTCCAACTCTTCGTTCTAAACCGAACTGGAAAGGCGTCTTTGTTCGAAAGTCGATGACTCCTGAGGAACTTGCTGCGTGGAATGCAAAACGGTCACTTCTGAAGACACTGCGTGAGCGTGACCCCAGGTGTACTTGGGTTCTATATCGAGATGAGCTGTGGCTGAAAGAGGAAATTGGTGGTACCCGTAAAACGTCCCCACCATCCCTCTCTTCTCCGTTGTTTGCGTCTCCGCCTCCACCGGTTACTCCGCTTTCTCGTCATAATCAGGGAAACTAGCTCGGCTAGGATCCTTCCGGAACACTTGTTCAGCTTCTCTTCCTAATTCGACTATTTCTTTGAAATTGATTTATTTTAACATGCGCTCTCTTAGTAATAAACTAGTTGCTTTCCGATCTTTTCTCGAGAATGAAAAGCCAGATATTATCGCACTATCCGAAACATGGTTGAACTCTAGAATACTGGACAGTGAGATCATTGGTTCGCTTCCATACACAGTTGTTCGTTGTGATCGTGATTCACGGGGTGGCGGGGTAGCAATTATTCTTCGCGACCACATCCATTTCACAAGACCTGCGTTGAGTCTTTCTAATATGGAAATAGTTTGTATCGACTTATTTCTCTCTTCCTCTTTCATTCGTCTCACAGTTTGCTATCGTCTTCCTCGTTTTGATTGTGCGGAAACCCGAATATTCTGCGATGTTCTATCTGAAATTTTTTCGGCTTCTGGAAATTCTAGCCTCTGTGTGGGCGATTTCAATTCAGATTGTCTCACAAATGGTTCTTCTCCATGTGACAATTTGCTGATAGATTTAGTCACATCTCACAGACTCCACCAACTCTGCAGTACACCCACCCGTCAAAATAAGTGCATCGACTGGCTCCTCTCTTCTCATTCACACCTTTGCTCAAATGTTCGTGTCATACCTTCATTTCCCACTTGTGATCATTATGGAATGGCCTTCTCGATTTGTGACTCTGCTCTACCTCGCCCTTCCTTCAAGGTTCTGGACTACTCCAGAACAGATTTTGAAGGACTCAGTCAATAGTTAACCACTATCGACTGGGAGTCAGCTTTTGACAACTTTTATTCCATTGACGATCTTTACTCTCGCTTCCTTGATATCCTAAAAAGCTCTCTTGCCCAATTCGTTCCTTTACGCGTTCCACGATCCGTCACAACTGCTTATCCTCCACACATTCAGAAGTTAATCGAATACCGTAATTTACTCTTCTTGAGTATTGAAATCCCAAGAGTTCGCGCATTATATGATAAATCCAGCAAGGATCTTCTCAAACAAATTGATAAATGGAATAGGCATTGTCAGAAAGTGAAACTGGTCAAGTCGCGTGACTTGTATAGACGTATAGCCTCCTTGATCAAACCTAAGACCTGTCCTCCTCGTGTTCTCATTGACTCTTCGGGTGTTAATGTTCTCGACACATTTCAAAAATGTGATCTATTAGCGAAGGAATTTGTTTCCTCGTTTACTCTCGACGATGGACTGTCTCCCCCACTACTCGATCCTTCCATTCAACAACAAGTAAGTGACTTTATTTGTTTTCCATCTACTGTAGCTTGTTATCAAAATTGAAAGGTACTTGCAGCACTGGTGCTGATGGGATTCCGCAAACAATTTTCAAAAAATGCTCAAAATCTCTCGCTCTTCCATTAGCACATATTTATAACTTCTCTTTATCTTTCGGTGTTGTACCTGAAATTTGGAAGCATTCTTTCTTTGATCACTGCCATTCCTAAATCTGGTAAAGACCCTTCTCTTTCATCGTCTTACAGACCCATTTCTATTCTTTCTCCAGCTTCAAAGGTTATGGAACGGGTTATCAGGTCTATTATAATAGAGCACGTTTCTCATTTTAAGATACTCCCCTCAAGTCAACACGGTTTCCGGGCGGGCGCTTCCATAGTTACAAATTTACTCTCATGTGAAAATGATTGGACGAAGGCTCTAAGTGCAGGACTCTCCACCGATGTGATTTATATAGATTTCTCTCGTGCATTTGACACAGTATGTATAAATAAATTGTTAAGAAAATGTACTCATTTCGGTATACCGAGTTTAGTTATAACTTGGTTGAAGTCGTTCCTAACAGATAGAGAATTTTCCGTTCGTATGAGCGACACCTTATCAACTCCACATCCTGTTACATCCGGTGTCCCACAAGGGTCTGTATTGGAACCCTTGCTCTTTGTCTTATACATATCCGACTTGAATCAAGTTCTTTCTTCATTCACTAACGTTCGATATCAAGCATATGCTGATGACATAAAGTTGTATCTGTCTTACAACAAGAATAACATGACAGAACGTTGTCTTGAACTTCAAGCTTCTCTAGATGAAGTATCATTCTGGTGTACTTCCAACCAATTATCTCTCTCTACCTCTAAAACAGTTCATTTACATATCGGGTCTACGGCACTTACTCCTACCTATTACATAGACAATACTGCTTTGGAGTGTGTGAGTCGAGTTCGTGATCTAGGTGTACAAATAATCCCTTCTCTTCAGCGTAATATCACTATATCTGACCGAGTATCTAGAGCTAATTCTGCTCTATATTCAATGTTAAGAGCCGTGAACATCAATGATGCCTCTATCTTGGTGAAATGCTTCAAAATTTATGTCATGCCTCATTTAGAATTTGCTTCAAGTTTCTGGAATCCGCACTTCAAAAAAGACGTCGAAGAAATAGAGAAAGTTCTCAGGTCTTTCACGAGAATCGTATTCGCTCGCTGCTTTCCTAACTGTAGCTATCCTCACGGAAATACATCTTATAAAAGTAGACTCTCTAAGCTAGGTCTCATGTCTTTAGAAGAGAGACGAGTATATATGGATTTGACCATGGCATGTAAAATAATCAATCACAAAACCATCATTAAGAAACAACATTTTTTCCAAAGAACCAAAGAAACGCGAACTAATTCTCACGGAGTTTCAATAGAAGTAACGAAGAACAGTGCTAGGTACAATTCATTTAGTCTGAGAGTAGCCCGTTGGTTTTCTCGTGTACCAGAAATGCTTGACATAACTTCTTTCAAAATGTTCGTAGAACTGCTTAAAAATAATAATGTGATGAAAAACCTTGCCATTACGAACAAAGTTGACTGATTACAGCCTTTTGCGATTTTTGAACAACAGACGACGCAACAGCAATAGTTTTCACTCTTGAAACGAAATCTCGCTTCTGTTCATCATACGTTTATCCAAAGTCGAGATCTCGAAGTTCTTCACGGAGACATATATTTCCAATCATCATCGAAGATACCCTTGTTCATCCTACCCAAAAAGTCCAAACCATCAATTATTAATTCTTTGCCAAGGGCAGCCGATGGGAACCGGGGGACTTGGTCGGTGAGGAGCAGCTCCTCCACTGCTGATGCCTACTCAGTCAAACCAAGTACCGCTCAAGGTAGCCGCTCTCAAATCACTCGCCAAAGCTATCTTTCTGTACTCCTCCCCATCCAATCACTGCCTGGTCCACCGCTATCAAAAAACTCAAACACGCGGATTCGTCACCCGCATGTTCTCTCATCGATCTTGAACTCTGGAAACCGTTGGGCACCCAAGGCTCCATGGCTCCCAAACTACCCTACAATTGCATTTTTCGAAATGTAGATAAAATATATATATATATTTCTCTCGCGGCAGAGAATATATTTTGAATATTTGTTCTATAAGGTTTCTTACCTAAGCCGTATGATCTCGTTTCTAAGCCGTCCGGCCTCGTTAGCAAAAATTTCACTTATGCCTGAGTGACAGAAAAATAACACTGAACTCCCAAAGTTGAGTGCAACCCCCTCAAGTGAAGTGCATTCTCCCCTCAAGTAAAGTACGCCTTTCCTCCCCCCTTCCCCTCCGAGGTTGAAAAAAAAAACCAACAGTTCTAAAAAAAGCTTTAGGGGATGCAAAGATTTAGAAGTAAATTTTTGGCACACGAACCCATTTTATTCCGGTTTCCCTCAATTTTGGCCTTCCTTTTTTTCTCATCTTTCGATCTCCAGATCATCTTCCGATCTCCCTGAAAGGCTGAAATATGAAACAAATTTACTCTAAAAAAGGAATTTCGTTTCTCACAACGATGAAATTCCTTTTAGTTCAAAGTACGGCCCATCCAAGTAAAGTGCGGCCTCCTCTAAGTAACATAGTGCCGATTTATCATATAGAATAATATAAAAAGATAATCATTTTAAAAATCCTACACTTTTGTGAACGAATAAGTTTTTTCGAGAAAAGTTCTCTAAATAAATCGGGTACTTTTTTACTTCGGTGTAGGCTCCTCCCCCTCTTTCCTTTCGGAAGCGGAGTCACGTATTTAAGACTAATGGTAGAGAGGGAGGAAAAAGAAACAGGAGCAACATCGTGCAGCAAAATGCAAGGGGGAAAAGCCTACAGCAAAGTTAAAAAGTGCCATAAATCGAATGTATTTTAACTGCTTAAATCAATGAAAACTTTTTTCAGTTTACGTTTTAAAGAGAATTTCTTTTATCGAAAAAAATTTCATAAGAAACTATAAATTCACGAAAAAGAAAACAATTGGTTTAGAAACATTTTTTGTCTGTATCTTCATTTGTTCTTAAAATTGATTTAAACTAAATTTTATGAAAAGGGCTCATAACAGTAAATGGTTTACGCGAATTAATCTAGTGTTCAATGAAATGAAAGCAAATACTCATTAAAAAAAACCTTTATACGTAGACAGAACACACGAAAAGCAGTATTTATAAAGTAGAGAATAAAAAAAATAGACTGCTTTTTTCTTAGCGTTGGGGTCAAAATGTTAGAAGACGCAACGTGAACGATATAGAAGTGAACACTTCAAACAATAAATTCAACAGAAAATTGTGCATAAGAACGAACCAAATAATGAAGTAATAATAAGAAGTGAGCAACCAGAAGGCTTCGTTTAAGATCGCAATAATGAGTTAGACCATTCTACGCCCTTCTACCAAGGAAAATGACTTTGAGAGGAGAGAGACTCCCTTCAGTCACTCTCCGTTTACACGCTCCCTAGAGTAAGATAAAAATTAGTATAAAAAAGAGAGGGTTTTTTAAGAGATAAATGAGGCTATATCTCAGCGAATACTTGGAATTCCGAAATGAAAATTACTCCATTGAATCGGGCATTGAATTTTAGGTGTGGTTCTATACAGGAGCTTCCAGCATCCACAGGGAGCTGTTATCGAAGGCCTCTTTAAATTTTTTCGAAAGATAGGGTTAAAAAGAGGTTGAGAGAAGCAGCTGTCCTCGGAGATGCTTATTCGTCTATAATATATAGAGAGGATTGGCAGATGAGTAATTGAAAAACGACTGCTCAGTGTGAAGAGCAGAATGGGAAGTTCTTTTGCAAAAAGTCTTTGGATAAAAAATTGAAAATTCAAAAAAGATCTAATACAGGTGCAACGAGGTGAAGTTGAGCCTTTCCTAACCAGAAATCCTACATTTCACTCCATATACGCAACTACTCATTCTGGTTCGTCGTCTGGTACACGTGATGCAAAACTTCGGTTTTCTGTCTTTTCACGAGTCATTTTTAATGTCTCTTGCTCTAGCTTCACATTCTCCCCCTGTCTCTCTCTGTGCCTCTCTTTCTTCGTCTCTCTCACTCTCTCTCTCTTTCTCTATCATCTCTCTTCTCTCTCTTTTTCCTTCTCCGTTCTTTCCGTTCTTTAGATGTTTCGCACTAAAAATTTAATAACAGGAATGTACGACTTCTTCCCGATGAGTGGAGTAGTCGCCAAGAAACGGGAGATGAGGGAAGCGAACACTATTTTTGTTTGGCGGACTAATTGGTCAAAAGAGGTTATCAAATGGTCAGTTACAGAAAAATTCTTTTATAGTGCATAATTGGTTTATTGAGCGTTAGCCAATCAGCTAACCTCTGGTAAAGTTTTGACAGATGAACACACTCTCTGTTGTAGCGTTTATGCTGCCAGTCAGGAAAACCTCCTACGCGTAGAAGATGTTCCATGAGCAAAGGATTACGTTGATAACAAGAATGAGAAGAGGTGGCGATAGCGCTGATCTTTTATTAACACCCATCTTCACTGGTAAGCTCTTCGAAACTCCGATAAGGCATCTGAAGTTGCTCGCGGCATTTACGTGAAAGAGTAGAAGCCAACCGAACACTTAGTGTGGTACTCGTTCGAAAACTTTCTTTAGATCGAGGGAATCGGTGTAAAGAAGTCGCAGTTTCTCTCTGTCCTTCTTTATGCTAAAAATTCCATCTATAGAGCAGTGAAAATTGATTCTAAAAAGCCTGTTCTGCACGAATCCACATTAACTTTTGACAATTTCTTGTCAGCGCTGTTCGAAAAACTGGTCTAGAGATTTTCATCGTTTGGCTTAGTAGGCTCATGTGTACGACAGTAGCTCGAACAGTTCGCTGGAAGGCCTGTGCTTTCAAGAATCGGTACATTCGACCAATTTCTGGTAGCTCTGTCAGTTTCCAAAAGTGTGTTTTAAAAATCCGCTAACCATGAAGCTTTAGTGTCTTTGTAGTTTTTTAAGCTGCCATAAGTCGCATGGTAGTTTGGCTTGAACTGGAGCTTTGAGGTTCTCCATATTGCGAACTACTTGTTGTTGTTGCCCGCAGTTGCAACGAGTAGTTTTAGTAGAAATTTCTGGATCAGAGACCGAGGCATGAGGCCACGATCTCTTAATCTCTCCATAGGTCCTCAGGTAGTAGAGCACGGGCAGCGCGGCTGGCGTAGGCTGCTCCGTGAGCAAAAACCCTTTCGTTTTCGGTTGGAGGGGATAAGATCCATTTGAAGCAGCAAACTTGCGTGTTTTTTTTTAAGCGAAACTGTTGTCGGCGTGAAATGCACCGCGTGAAGGCGGATCCCGTTGCAGCACCTGTTCATGATATAGGCCTTGTTAGGGGTGGTCAATCAGGCCTAACAACGTTTTGGGTGGGAGTAGAGACGTCTCGCCTGTATTTGACCGGAGATAGGCAAGAGGCTATTTGACTGGCGCCTCGACACGCCATTGAAAAGTATAGCGGAGTATCGGCTGATGTTTTGTCCGGTGGCATGCCCAGGCCGGTCCGGCATTGCCCTTTAACGAGCTATACTACCCAGTTTTGGTCCGCGGCGAGATTTCTCCCGCTACCTCCCAGCACGTTGTAGGGAGGCGTCCCTCTATCCGCCACCTGAAGTCGCGCTCGATTCCGGACTGGATGATCCGTCTCCATCCGTGAAAGGCTCTTAAGGCTGTAGAGTCACGAATGACCACTGTTGCAAGTGTGTTTCGAGTTGCCAGTGTTTTTCGAGGCGAACTACTTCCACGACCTCGGCAGAAGTGACTGGGCCCGCGAATCTTGTGTTTTTTGAGAAGACTGGGTGTGAGAACTCTGTATTTTGAATTCTTCGTAATTATAGGTTAGGTGACGCAGAAGTAAACGAGTCATTGTTAATATAACAAGATGAATAAACACGAGAAAAGTATTCATCAACACAAAAGTACAATGTAACTGCAAAAAAGATGATGCAGAATCCTGTTTCGCCCCAGCTCAGACAGACTTCTGCACTCTCTGGCTGGGGCTCATCAGTGAATGCACAGAGATTAACACTTGAGTGTATTTTTCCACGGCAATGTGTGAGCAGCCGATTCGGTCTACAAAAGGTTTCCCATAGAAAAAGGAATGAGATATGGGGTCCTAATTCTTATAATGCTCCCTTATTTTCCCATTCCGAAAGAACCAATTGAACTATCGAATCATCGGCGGTCTTCATACTTAGTTATATGAAAAAGTTTAGAATAACACTATACGAAGAATTTTGTTGGATAAGAAGTAAACATTGGTTTTTGTACTCACTCTAATTAGAAGTTATTACAGGGCGCTACTTTGCGCTTTGACGGATAATTGCATCGCACCGAAAGGTAGCAAGTTATCATGCAAGTTCACAAAGGACCGCTTTAATGACTATGCCAAGTGTCATCGGTTAGTTTTTCGGCAGATCATGTCATTCATTAGCGCGTGCACTCCTTTCTTTTTTCGGATATATAAATCCGTTCCTTCATTCTTGGATTCGTCTTTTCGTTCATCCATTCTTTCTTTTGATCATACAAAAATTTACATGGAGCGCTTTGCTTGCAGATTCGACCAGTCAGCCCTCGCTCTCATCACTAGCAATATGATTAGGCGAGACTTGACACGATATCCAAGTAGGGATGGGAAGGTCAAAAACATTTTCGCCTCAATCGTTCGCGTAATGAGGGGGGACAAGTCTTCAACTCGCTTATCGATACCCTGCGATGGTCGTCCGATGAACTAGACTTTAAGACAGATGGATGGTTGAAAATAAATAATAAATGTCAAAATTCATAAAATTGATTGGGTAACATAATTATTAAGTATGAATGCCAACGCTACTTATTCAACCATAGCCAAAATTTTATCAATAGTTTCGTGCTCACAGACGCAGAAGCTGAGATGATAACGCCTGATTACGATTACGCTTGTTGTCGTTTAAGCATTCCTAAAAGTCATGGACCTTCCAAAACTTTTTGCCCAAAAATTAATTTAGCTGCTTGAAAAAAGTTTTGATCTACAAGCGAGAACTCGGATGAGTCCATGAACAAAATTGAATAAAGATTTTTTCAGGGAAACATTCTTACGATATATTGATATATTTTGCAAGACAACACAGTTGTTGAAGTAAAATATTTATTATGATACCACTGCTGATAGCAATCACGATAGCTTTGCACTTTATTGCTCACGTTTTCTCTAAATAAGACAAGGAGGTAGATCATCCGATGTCGATCAAAAAACGGGGCAGTAGAAAAGGTTGGAGAGCGTATAACGATCCTCTCGCGCCCATTGAGGGCCGAGTCCTTGTCCCTGCCTCGTCACTTGTATTTTTATGAGCGAAACCCGAAGAGTAGGGTATCGCTTTTATATGTTTTTTGTTGAGTGTGACTCGAAACCCGACCAACGGTATCAAACCTTTTATACACATGATTATGTATAAACATGACACAACAACATAACAAGATAGATACATTAACTATCTTTTGGCAGACGCTCCCTTTTTAAACGACTTATTTCTTGAAGCATCAGTCTCCTTCGGACTCTGATTCTTCTTGTCGACCCCTCGCTGCTCCTTTCCCCATTTTCTCTGATGTCCTCGCTTTCGTCTGAAAACGAGAAGTATTGGTCTTGGGATGGAAAGCAATTTTATAAAAAAATTTGCTAGGGTGGGAATGTGATTGCTATCAGCAGTGGTATCATAATAAATATTTTACTTCAACAACTATGTTTGTGTGCCCTAAATGGAAAGCATAAAAGGAGGTGCGACCGTTACACTGTTTGAAAGTGTAAAATTTACAAACTAGAACGTCAGTGTAACCTTTGAGAATTTTGAAAGCGAAAAGAATATCAGCTTCTAATCTTCTTGCATAGAGAGATGTCAGGTTAAATCTTATCAATCTACTTTCATAATTGCACCACTCCGTGAGTGCAACACAACGTAACTGTAGTAATTTTGTGAACACATGTTGAACATTCTCTAATTTTCTGATCAAGGTAATTTTGTGGGGAGACCAAACAACGGAAGCAAAGTCTTGCACCGGCAGAACATAGATTTTAAAGCATATCATATATGGTGCTTCTATTTTTATCGATAGTGATCTGAATAAGGCAAAGACAATTTTCAATGCTCGTCTTGTTACCTGTTCAATATGGAAAACAAATGAGAGCTCATTATCAACATAAACTCCTAAATCACGAATTGGCGATTCTGAGATGATAAATGCAGTTGGAGGTGAGTTCGTAACCAAATAAGGGAATTTTAGGTTCTTTTTACCCATATGGAGAGCATTACATTTGTGTGTGGCAATTGAAAGCTGCCATTCATCACAGAATTTATTTATGAGTCTAGTCGCCTTAGTTAATTGAGCATGCGAGTGATCACAATTCTGGTTGTTATAAGACGTGTAAATTTTCAAATCATCTGCAAATAGTTGAGCTATAACCATCGGCAACACGGAAAGTTTAAGTGAGAGTTCTGAGATATAGAGAGTGAATAAAAGGGGAGCAAGTACTGATCCCTGTGGGACACCGGAAGTCGTAAGAAAATCATGCGAATGCATGTTATTTACCTTAGATGATCTCCCAGTAAGAAAGGATTCAAACCATCTCCAGAGTTCACTTCTTATCCCTATGTTATCGAGAACAAATAGCAATTTTCTGTGCGAGACGGTGTCAAACGCTTTTGCGAAGTCGTAATATAAAACATCAACAGAATTTCCCTTATCTAGATCCCTGTGCCAATAATTGGTGGACTCCAACAAATTTGTTATCACAGAACGATGTCGCCGAAAACCATGCTGGTTTTCAGGAATTAGCGAGAATCTGCTGCACCAGCGGGTCAAGTGGCCCCAAACAATTCTTTCAAAAACTTTGGACGGTGCTGGACAGATAGTTATTGGTCGGTAATGTTCGGGCATTCTAGGAGCGGGTATTTTATTCATGGGGAGCACAATACCTTGTTTCCACAACTCCGGAAAGGTGCCCAGTGACTCCGGAAAGGTGCCCAGGGAGGGGGATCGGTACTTGATGTGTTTTTAGTGTGTTCAAACTCTTTTTTTTGCAAATCGGTGAAAAGTAACCTTGCCAGCTAAAGTAAAGTGCGGGCCCCAAGTAACAAAGTACCAAATCCAGAGAATTAGGTCGTATACTTGGCAACTATGCCTTTCTTTTTCGTAAGAAAAAAAAGGTTTAAGAAGGTCTTAAAGCTGAACAATTTTGTTCTAACACAAACTAATTATTGAATAAACTATCAAGATGAAGTTCACACACCTTCGCGAACGATGAAGTTCACCTAGAAAGAGTTCCTATAATTAAATCAAGCGTTACTTTTTCTGCTACTTAAACCAGCGGTAATTTATTGTATACCAAGTTTTTTGAAATAGTTATCAAGAAATTATAATAGTGAAGAGAAGATTACATGATGAAGTTTGAGAAAAAAAAAGATTTTTTGACTGGAACGCAGTTGTGATGAATATTTTCGATTAACATGCTAGGATATTACTGCTCAGATATTCTCCAGCCCTCATTCAAAACTCTTCACTGGAAAGCCTCATCATGTTAATCGAAAAAAAAGCTTGCGAAGGTTTCACAAAAATGCTTTTAAAAATCAGTAATGAAACTTTTTTGGTGCGAAAACACGCAATCTTCCTTGTTGAAATTAAAATACGGCTTAGGTAAAACATACTGATAATTATATATTGTTCATTTCCTGTGCTCTCAGCGCAACCAAAAATGATCAAAATGTGATCAATATGCATTGAACCTTATTATTGGTGATCAATTTTTTTCTGTGTGCGGAGTAAAGAATGAATGAATGAATGAACTCTAATCGAGAAGAACAAAGCACTCGAGGAGAGAGTAAGCAAATACGAAGAAAGATTTGAAAAACAGTATCAAGTTATTGCATTCCTTTCCAAGAAACTAGATTCGACGATAGAATCTAAAACAGGCCCGGAAGATTATAGACTAGTAAGATCTTGAACTTATATCACGCGATATTCATCAAATGAGTGTTGCAGTTGACGAATGCAGTGCAGAAATTTTTCTTGTGGGGATACATAGATATTTATGAAATTTGTCGTACCAGTCTCACGGAAGCGACATATTGTGTCTTCAATGGTCCTGTGGGGGAAATTTCAATGGTCCTGCGAGGGAAAAGGCGATGTGCTTTTGAGGGTGCCCGGATTGGCTCAAGCGCAGAATGTAGCCTCTTTACATATCAGAGAACATTACCGGAAAACAAAAAGAGTTATATTTCTGTTTTTTTTTCAGGGTATGTTAGCAACATTATGTATAAGAAAAAAATTACAAGTCACACGACCGCTTCACAAAAAAAGATACAAAGTCACAAAGTAATCCGCCTAAAAAAGAAGCTTAAATAATATATAATTACAAAAAAACTACAAACGGAACAATTAAATGTAAAGAAAACAAGCTTAAATAAAAAAATACAAAAAACTACAAACAAAACACTTAAATGTAAAAAAGAAGCTTAAATAATATGTAATTACAAAAAACTACAAACGAAACAATTAAATATAAAGAAAACAAGCTTAATTAATAAAAATACAAAAAAACTACAAACGGAACACTAAATATGAAAAAAGAAGCTTAAATAATATATAATTACAAAAAACTACAAACGGAACAATTAAATGTAAAGAAAACAAGCTTAAATAATAAAAATACAAAAAAAACTACAAACGGAACAATTAATTGTAAAAATAAGCTTAAATAATATTTAATTACAAAAAAACTACAAACGGATTCCCGACTAAGCCATGGGTGCTCTTTATTCAGAGAAAGATTTCTTCAATATAGAGCTAAATAATATTCTGAGGAATTGTCCTGTTACAATTAGCTAGGAAGTTCCCCCTCCGATGCAGTTGTTTATATTCCCGAGAGTCGACCTTTCTGCCTTATTTTCAACACCAGCAAGTCTAGTTTGCCAGGAGAACACTGGGTTGCTGTATTTGTGAATAAGTTTAATATTGCTGAATACTATGATTCAAACGGAGATGAGTGTTTGAATACCCTTGAAATGTGGTTGTCTAACTTTCCTAGAGTAGAAAAGTTTCCTTTAACTTTCCTAGAGTAGAAAAAAAGAAAAGAAACTCTCAAGTAATTGCGAAGATGTGGTAACTGTTATGGATACTGGCATAACTCTACGCCGAGCGAGAAAGCGTATTGAAGGAGATACAGGTGTTAGATACATTCGTAATATTGGCTCATTTCACTTACTCGCGGATGAATCTGATAATGTATTTGTGCAGTTTCTACCTGTTAATTAGTTATCTGAAGAGTCATGTCCGAGTCAAGCGATACTTCTACTCACGAGGAAGTTCATTTCAAACGCAAAAGAAAACGACTGGAGGAAAAGACTGAGGTTTATTAAAATTTTATATTATATGTTCACTACATTAACCGTTAATTGTTGAGTTTCCGTCACATGAGCACGTCAACCTTCATGAAGAGCCTCAACAACTTGGAAGGGATTTCTCAGTATTCGGACCGCAAAGATTCATTACTATGGCTGTTTGTAACACTTGCTCCAAACCTACCGTCATATCCCATATTGATTGTACTGTCACTTTCAAATTGTGTAAATCCTGCATTCTCACTAATTCTCGGATGCAGTCGGCAATTTACCACAACATCATTGTGAAGAACTTGAAGGATAGAAGGACATTTTCAAATGGAAAGGACTCATCGACAATTACTCGTCCCTTCTGGTAAGTTTTTTACCCTATAAAAATGAAATTTTAAGTTTTTTGGTGACTACTAATCATTCGGGGTGATCTCTAGATGGGAGTACAGGCACCGCTCTGAAATAATTTTCATTTCTTTTGTTTTCAATTTTGAATAGAGGTTGTGTTCCTTTTCCTCCTACTTGTGTGACTAAAAAAAGTTTCAGATGCCTCACATTGCTCTCGCTACCTATCTGAGAATCAAAATGAATGTAGATATTTATGACAAACTCACATTGAGCCAGATGGATGAAATTAACGATTACCACGTTAATCTAAGGATAAAAACAACACATATGGAAAAAAAATACTTTTTTGGATCATCTGCAACTGGACATAAGGACTCGCGTTTATCATCCCATCACCGTAAGGCTGAAGGTGGAGGGAAGGAAGAAGAGTCTGGGTCTGAGACCAGTTCGAGTCCCGCTCGTTGTTAGTTTTTTAAATTTCTCTTTTGTGTTTCAAGTCCTTTTTTAACCAATTTTAAAATGTTTTTATTGCAGGATTATTTTCTGGCACAATACGACGTGAGAATAACTAGACAGGATTGCCCCTGTTTCCGAGGGAGAAATGGAGCAGTCTATCCGGTCGAAGTATTGCAAGTTGAATATCTCTAGAACGTGTTATAATTTAGATTCTTTTGGTTCTAGATTCGTTTCGTCTTTGACATTATGAACTGTTGAAACTAGATTTGTTTTTACTCGATTTGTTTTTTCTCTAAGTAATAAAATACTAAGCTATTGAGTTCATTTTCTGTTTGTTTCGTTTTGTCTTTGAGATGATAAAATGGTGTTGCTAATATTTGTGTTCTTTATTCTACAAAGGCGGAAGAATACATGACGTATTCTTTACCGCAAAGAGTGCAAGTTGCGAGAGTAGGAGATGGCTTCCTTCCAAGATCGTATCCATAGATTATGCGTGACAATTAAATGTAAAAAAAATGTAAATCTGACAGTGTATAAAGAGAGAGAGAGAAAGAGAAAGAGAGAGAGAAAAGAGAGAGATAAAAGAGGGAGAGAAAAGAGAGAGAGAGAAAGAAAGAGAGAGAGAAAGAGAGAGAGAGAGAAAGAAAGAGAAAGAGAGAAAAAAGAGAGAGAAAGAAAGATAAATAGAGAAATAGAGAGAGATAAAGATCAGCTGGAGTGATTCTTTGCGGTCAGAGAAAAAGTCTCTCGATTTAACAAACTATTAAAAATCGGTCACACACCCATCCACCTCACACAAAAGACCTATAAACTTTCGCTTGAGACGGAAGCTTCGATTTCAAAGAGGAGGAAATCTGGGAATTCAGAAGGTGCACCGTGGACGAGGCCCTTGTCATCCGAAAGGGCTTAGCGGTGACCTCCCGTCTACGGAACCCAAGAGGTTCACGCTTTTACTCTAGAAGCTGCTGCGATAAAGCCGATGGTTTAAACTACTTGAGCGTTCACTTGTGTTATCCCAGCTGAAGTCAATAAGAACTCTATAATAAACTAAGCAACGAAACGTTCCTGCCAGATTTTTCAATTCTTTATTTTTCGAAGTATATTACAACTGAGTTAAACGGATAAACGAGAATTTCGAAATTATAAAATACATTTACATCGAGAATAATGAGAAACAAGCAACAGAGGCGTGTTCCAAAGATAAAATTGAAACAGTGATTACATAATCACGTGGTAATCATAGAGGTAGAATGAGAGCTGGAGAGATCAACAATCGTACTGCATCAAAATTAATCAATGGCATTAATGATAGTTTTTTTTAAAAGAAATGTTCCAGCATGATTCGAACTAAGGGAAAAGAAACTTTTAGGTAAGTTGTTCCATTGAGAGATTACTCTATTTGGCAAAAAAAGACTTATAAAAGTTTGTGCGGCATTGCGGTAGGCGTGCGGCATTGCCGTAGGCGCATATAAAACCATTCCAATAGAATATCTGCATCTTTCTATCTGAGCTACAGTTTCCTTCCTAGGTTTAGACTGTTACTTCAATGAGTATGGATTACAGGAACTGCTGCAGTGGATGCTTTCTTCTGAATAACCTTCTTCAGACGATGAAAAAAATTTTCTCCATGATAATGAACTAAGCTTTATAATTGTAAAAATGAGAATCAATAAATTTTCAATAATAAAAGAAATCAATAAATGTTCCGCTCAGAATATACACTACATAAATAAGACCGCTTATTGAGTATGGGAGTGAGGTATGGTCCAGAGTAACTATCGGTTTTGTTAAATGCATAAAAAAAGTGCAAAGATCATTTACACGAAGGTTACTACGAAGAGCGGGATCACCCAAAATGAGTTATGTTGCTAGACTGAATTTTCTCTCCATCTCTTCGCTTGAATATAGAAGAAATGTGGCGATCTTGTGTTAATTCATAAATGTCTGCACGAAATATTCAAATAGATTACTCAAATATGTTTAAACGTTGCCCATCGCCTTATTCGCTGAGAGAATCGAATAACTACAGAATATGCTTGCCATGTAAATATAAAAGCAGAACAAGCACTTGTGCCTCAAAAATGATTAATGTCTGAAATAAGTTACCTTGCCCTTTGGTTTCTATAAGCTCTTCTAGCATTTTTAGAAATGAAATTATCAAACTTGATTGTGGGACCATTGTCACGAACTCAAGAATAAATTTTTATCTCAAGTGCTTTATTTCTTCTAATGTTTTGCTTCTTCTTTTCTTTTCCATTACATTTGTTTTCTCGGTTAGCTCTCGAATGATAGAGATCGTGAGTTGTTGAATATTTGGGATTTCAAGTTATTACTGCGGATGAATAGTTCTTAAATGAAGATACAACCTTTGTTTTTTTGTGTGTTTTCTGATATTTCTTCAAAAGAAATGTTCATGATTGTTCTTGTTATATTTAGACCAACTCACTTTCCATCACCTTCACTGAATTAACTTTTTCGTGGCAGTGTGATCTGTTTTGTCACTCAACATTATGTTTTTATCTCAAGCGGACTAAAGAATTGAATTGAAAATGATTCGTTCTTATAAATTTTTTTCTTACAAACATTCTTGTATTTTCGAAACTCTTTGATTTCGCTGTCGCATCGTTCGATGTTCAAATAAAAAAGATTCGTTTATCAAGTACATACAATATCAACAAAATTAGAATAACAAAGGGAACTAGTAACAAGGATCAAAACTTCTCATCAAAACTTGCATTCATAACAAGAACACAAGAACAAAAACTAACGAACAATATCGTCTGAAAACATAAAGGCGGTTTCCTATGTAACAATTGTAAAAAAGGAAGTAAATACAGTTTTTCAAGTCAGTTCAGGGTTCTGCTCATCATTATCATTCTAAAACACTCCGAGGTCACTCCCCCCATATCCCAATACGATTCACCTATGCTTTTCGAAAAATGAAAAAAACCCACTACTATACGAGCGGAAGCCTAAAATTATGAGAAAAGAGTTAGAGTTTAATCGCATAGAAATGAGAGATCGGACAAAACGAGTGGTCAAAACGGGGAAAACTCGCTTTCTTTTCATTGTTCTAGGAGCCCCGCTTGAAGAGCAGTTTTCAAACCTTTGACAGTGCAGGTGACCTATTTTCGTCCCTATCAGAATCGTTCTGGTAAAAAACGCTCTCAAAAGTAACGACAACAACTTCAACAAAACAATAATTTGAAAGTAACAATAACTATTGGTACATGAACCTTCTATCAACCAAATCTTGTCCCGATTCCGGAAAGCCTTCCTCGCCAGAACCAGGGTGTGGAAATTGACCCCGTCCCTGCCTTCTCCAGGACGGCTCTTGTGGCGCCATCGGCCACGGCGCTCCAAAAGGTCTGGCCCCATTTCCCCTAACCCCTCCCCACGGAACTCCTCCTTGCCAACTGCCCCTGAATACACCCCTTCCACCTTTATCTTGACCCCTTCCACCTATATCTTGACTTCTTCCCCCTCTATCTTGGCCCCTTCCACCTCTATCTTGTCCCCGCCGACCTCTATCTTGGCCCCGCCCACTTCTGTCTTGGCCCCTTCCTCCTCTATTCGTTCCTCTTCCGTTTTGGTGAGCATCCCCTCTGGGAGGCCAGGCCATGGTTTCTCTGTTGAAGCCAACTGCAGAAGCACTAGAAGACTGTCCTCTTCCTCTTTTTCTCTTGCGCCCGTGACTGCCTTCTGTAACCTCTTCTCTAATTTCAAAAACTTCCGTAATTTTCATAAAACAAAATAATTTGGTTTCAACAAACCATAAATCAAAAGTTTTGGAATCTCGATTTGGTATGACAATGAATTTGTTCTAGCCCCGCCCTCCCTTAAATAAAAAATTCTTCGTCGCCCGTTCTCCCCGCATCTTGCGAAGGCTGATGCGGACTCAATCACAACAGGTTAGGTTGGCCTAGTCTATATAGAGGCAGACGAACCATCTGAGGGATTGCCTCTTCTGGCAGCGAAATGAGCCTTTTCTTCCTCGTCATCACTGAAGAACTCATCTTCGCCGTCGGCTTCTAGACCACTGTCCACATGACGTTCTCTGCAGTGCAAACTTCTCATTGGCTGTCCTTTTTCAAGCGGATTTCTCAATTCTTCAGTACTAACTTTATGAGTTGGTCCGTAAAGACCTTTTTGGTGTACTCATCATTATTCGTCGCATAGAGTATGCTCTCTCCGATCGATAAGGCCGCGTTCACTTCTTCCGGGGTATTGAAGCGGATACTGTAGCAAGGTCGGCAGACGGGGCCAAAGATGTCGAACACCTTCAGCATATTTGGTCATCAAACAAGCAAAACAAAGTTATCGGATAACAATTGATTAAATTATCGCACGGAAAAAGCTATTCCATCGGGCGGGATTGAACCCGGAAACCTCTCATATCTCTAACCGTTAGCTGGACGAGCACGTTATCATTACATTAGTGGGACACCTTGCTTTTCTGTGCGATAGTGCTATGTGAAAGGCTGAAATGCCTTGTTTTATTAGTGATGCTTGCTCATGAATCGATTGCGTCTTGAATGGAGCGAAACTCTTTAATTCATAAATAAGACAGAAGATTTATGGAAGATTGAAAAGTTATAGGATGTTTTCGAACTTTCCTTTCCTATTGATTGAATAACAACGATAGAAGGTGATGTACTAAGGAGGAGTTGACAAGAGATATAAAGTTTGGTACATCAGGGCCTTAATGAACGATGAAGACCTACATAACTGAATCAGAAATCTGACCGATCCCACAGCCGAGCGCTTCTCGTTGAAAAGTACGGTATCGTAGTTGAGAGCTATTTCACTTTCACTCTCCACGACTGCTGAAAAACAGTGAGTTATTTGTTTTGTAAAATTAGATGTTCATCATTGCACTAAAAGACGAAACAAATCAATTGTCAATTTATATTGTACACTTCACCTAAATCAATTGGCCGAGACGAACTGGAAAAAACTACAGGCAAACCAAAATAGAGCAATTCGGATAGCAACAGGAAACCTAGCAATGGCCGGCACAGAGCACTTAGCTCTAGAAAGCGAAATGTTACCCATAAAGGAGCACAACACGATGCTTACCAAGCAATTCGTTGCAAGAGCAAGACTCCTCCCAAACCACCCCTCCCATCGTCGATGCATGGAACCCAAACCACCTAGAACTATTCGTAAACATGCCAAGGACTTAGAAATTATGCTAGCAGACAGTGATCAGAAAGCCGCACTTAAAAGAATACATACTGAGACTGTTAGAAATTTCATTAGATCTTGCTCCCCTAACCCAGTTCTAGGTAAGAAACCTCCCAGAATCCATAAATCAACGAATCAACTTCCCAGGGAACAACAAATAACATTATCGCAACTACGTAGTGGCTATGCAAGTTCCCTTAACAGCTACCTACACAGAATAGGAGCTGCCCTATCACCTCTTTGCCCAAAATGTTTAGAAGAGCCACATACAACTAGTCATTTATTCTCGTGTCGCTGTGACCACACACTTTTAAGAAGTATAGATTTGTGGAATAGCCCGACGTCTGTTGTTAAGTTCTTATACCAGTGATTCCTTTCTCTCTCAAAAAAAAAAAAAAAAAAAAAAAAAGGGGAAGAAAAAAAAATAATAAAAAAAATAAACCCCGAGAGAGAAAGAGAAATAATGTAATTAGATAAATGATGTAAGTAAGGTTACTGTTTTTCTGAGCCATGTCAAAGAAGACCTCGTCTACCCAGCCGGAGACCTACGGCGGGCAATCTAAAACAACAACAACTTCACCTAAATTTCTAAGCTACATTCAATCCCTCAATTCGTCCTTCTTTCACACTACAAATCAATCGAGTAATTAGCCAAAAACCGCAATAAACAAATTTATATTAGACCATAGACAAAGAAGGCACCGAGACAGTCGACAATGCTGGTGACCACTCCCAACTTGGCCAATTTCGCACTTTCCTCCACTTCAATGCATAATTTTTCGATCGCTGGGAAGCAGGCGTATTCCAACTGAAAGGGTTAAAAAATACAAAGACTTTAAGAAAATTAAAAACTAATAAAAAACAAATGATTCCCCTCCCCTCAATCGTTTTTTTATGTTCTATAAAATAACCAGAATAAAGCATTTGTTCTTTTTTGAACCGACTTCTTTGACGCCAATGAATGGAGTGATCTTTGCGCGTTTACAAAGAGGATTCTCCGGGAACTCCTTCGATGCTTGCATCGATCTCTGCTTCGCTGTATACGCCAGAATTCTAAAAGACTGGAAATAAGATATTTTTTATCTAGCGAGAAGGAGATAGAGAGAAAATAACCCATAATACATAGAGAATGATAAATTTAGAAAGATAAAAATCAAAAGATAAAATAAAGAAAGATAAAATCCACTTTTTTAAATGTACATTGACTCTGTTAAACATGTATTTACTCCCACTATTCAGTTCTCCTTATATGCTGATGACATTAAAATAATGGGACGCGTCCCTCTTTCTGTAAATGAGATACAGATCGCTCTCAACTGTGTTTCAGCATGGTGCTCAGAGTGGAACTTGTGTTTATCGCTATCTAAATGTAGTGTTTTACACCTTGGTTCATCTAATTCTTGTAATGTTTATCATATGAGCAATATACCCATTCTAGCTAGTGAATCAGCCAAAGACCTTGGAGTAATAATATCCGATGGTTTTTCTTATCGTAAACATATACATGAGAAATGTAAAAAAGCCTCTTCTGTTGTGAATATGTTATTAAAAGCATCCAAATCGCCATCCCTTCCTCTTCTGACTTCTGCCTTCAAAATCTATGTACGACCATTATTAGAATATGCTAGCGAGCTCTGGAACCCTACGTCCTCGGGACTAGTGAAACTTATCGAGAAAGTACAACGCTCGTTTACGAGACGAATTCTAGCTAGAGCCGGTCATCCTATACTTCCGTACTCAGAGCGGCTATTGTTGTTAAAACTTCAAACTCTTGAATACCGTCGAGCCATTGCTGACCTTACTTTCATTCACAAATGTATCCATGAGAAATGAGACATAGATACTACTCATTTATATAAAATATCAGCTGTTGAACGTTTTTCTCGCCATTCTCATTCTTTGCGTCTTATTCCGCCCAATAATATTAATCAGTCTTTCATATCAACATGTGTTTCTCGTCAGTTATCAGTATGGAATTCATTGGATTTTGAAATCGTAAACGATCCTAATTGCAAGGTATTTAAGAACAATTTACTTAAGTTGCCTGTCAACCTAGTTTTACCAAATACTTTTGTTTCTGATAACTAAAGGCTCGTTTCTCTGTTAATAGCATTTTCTATCTCCCTCCACCCCTCCCCTAGTTAAGCAACCTTTTGCTTACACACACCGCCACTAGAAAGACAGTCCATGTATATCCGCTATTGTTATTGTTCATTGTGAACCGAAGTTGAATATAATCTGTGCAAGGAATAAAGAATGAATGAATGAAAAGAGTCCGATCTAATATTTTTTCTTAGTATCGAGAGACCTTCCCAACCACAAACTTGACCAAGTTTCTATATATTCACATTTAAAAAAAATTATTTACATAAAATTTTAACGATATCCTTACCCTTCTACCTCAGCGATGGAAACAATACGAATATCGTTAAACTTTCGTCGAATGCATCGTGCAATTTCAATGTTATCCATTGATTAGTTATACGTACTTTCCGAATAACTTGCTAGCATTAAAAATACCAAGTTCTTGGTTGGGCTATGCTCCCCCTTCTCACTTCCCATCTAAAGATGCCTCTCGACTTAGGAAGATCCCTAATCATTGAGGATATATTGCTATATGAAACACAACTCGCTTTCGATGGTGCTACAGCCCACAAGTTCACACCATCGCAAGGGACCGGTTCATCCTCACCGGTATCGAGCGCGTCCTCAGGTGGCGGATACAGGGATGTCTCTTTGCACACTTGCATTGGAGATAGCGGGCTTGCCCGTCGCGGACCAAAATTGTATAGTATAGTTCGTCAAAGCAGGGCGATGCCGGACTGGCCTGGACATGGCACCGGATAAAACATCAGCCGATACTCCCCTATACTTTGTGATGGCGAGTCGAGGCGCCAGTAAAATAACCTCTTGCCCTTCTCCGGTTAACGAATGGGTCTCGCGAAGAGAATCGCCGACTGCGGTGCGAGTGTAGACGGAGAAAATTTTTCCGGAATCAAAAGGATCCTCAGCAAACTATCCCAAAGGACTCCCCTCGACAGGACCTATGAGCAAAAAAAAACAAAACAAAATATGAAACACAGAGGCATCGTTTACTTGGCCTCGATTACTATTTCAGCTTCACTAAACATGTTTTCTTATCTCTCCCCCGACCATAGCTCACCAGGATGTGTTGAAATATTACTTGTTGTTGTTGTTGCCGGCAAACGTCTCGCGTCGAAGAGAGTTGGCTATGGAGAGCCGCTCCCTCCCTCTCCTCTCTTTTTTTTATTGGAGGTGTAGTGAAGAGATGAGAGAGAGAGAGACAGAGAGGCTCTCTTGTAGTTTTTTCGGAGCGTGATGCTTCCGGAGAAATATTACTTCTCGGGCGACCCTTTGCGATCAGAGAAGAAGGGGGGGAGGTGGAAGAGAGGAAGTCAACAAAATTTTTGGTCTGATATCCGAAGTAAAGTGATATTTTATTTTGCTTAGCCGGGGCCGGAGTATCACATTCGATATTTCTACATTTACAAACCTTTTTTAAATATCAATTTTTATTACACATTACAACAAAAAAATTCTGGGTGATCGGGCGGGCGACCGAGAGAAATTTTACATGTTTGGTGAGCTATGCCACCAACCTCTCAAATTCGACATCCGAGTCTTCATCGGAAGAAACTGTCGGCAGAAGATCTTCATCATCGCTCCATCCACAAGGTATACGATATCCCAAGAAAGAAGCAGTCGATTGGATTACTGTATCACTGTCGAAGGGTACAGAGAGCTTGTTCTCGTCTTTTTCTAAATACTCGTCCTCTCCTTTGTCTTCCAGTGACAGTGACTCTGGAAACACATTCCAATTACTTCCCATCATTTCAGTGGATTCTAGCGCTTTTATTGAAGAATGAGCACTGTATCATTCATGTATGATATTCGCCCGCATTGTCTGGAACGGTCGAATCTCTATTTCTTATTGAACCTATTATATTGATGCCGCATAAAAACAACCATTTTCACTTCTTTTAAAATGCCAACTAAAAGCTGGAAAATACCTGATTCTTTGCAGGCCTCTGCGTCTTTTTCAAAGGCGCTATAAACTTCTGCTACAGAACCGACGTTTGAAGCACAACGCCTCATCATTATAACCCAAAACTAATTAGTCAGCTAAACACTGCAACTCCAAAGCGTTAATTAACGGATGTTTAAATTTTACCTGAGTTTCCTTCCACAGATTCATTAGAATCCAGCGCACTCAAGACTTTTTCCATTACGAACGCAACTTCCTCGGAAAGTTCCATGTCGAAAATGGACTTCTAGCTCTTTCGACCACTCGATTAATTAAAAGACAACACTTAAACAATAAAAGGTTCACACGAAGCTTCATATTTTCCATTAGCTAATATTTAAATCGTCGAAATGAATATTTTTCATCATGGAACACGCGCAGTGTAAATTAGACTTTTTCAAAAAAGGGTATCGATGTTCGCCTGACCATAAATCAAAATTCAAATTATTAGATAATATGAGACATTTCAAGGAAGAGAAACCCATCGTTCTGTATCAAAACATGCTGGATAATACACAGACTTTATCACACTTCAAGGTTAAAAATAGTTACAAATGACAAACACTGAGCATCAATATAAGGTATACGACTCATTCGCATTGACAGGTAATTTTTAAAAAAAACGCATTCTAACAAATCATAAGAGAAAGTTCAGGCCGCAAGGACCGAAAAAAACAGTATAAAATGTGAGAAATCAACTTGTGCTAATGATTCTCACTTTAATTTTACTTACAACGATCCTACATAGGTATAAACCGATTTCATATTCACATGTGTGTATGCTAATAGTATAAACATTATTTGTAGTAAATAATTACTGAACTGAAAAAAAGTACATCTGTAATATGAGGATCAGAACTAGACGGCACTGTTTGCGTTTAACAACCAACCCCCCCCCAAGAGGTTCCATGGGACATACTTCTGACTTACATTTACAAAAAAATACTTTTTACATTCAAAAATTTTTTTTACATTAAAATACGCTTAGGCTTAGGAAAAGGTTTACGCTAACGAGGCCGTTCTGCTTAGGCTAACGAGGCCGTACTGCTTAGGCTAACGAGACCGTATCAAAAAATGCCACTTATCTGACCCAATTGAACCTCTGGTAGGGGGAAATGGTTAAACGCGAACAGTGCCAACTAGACTTTTCATTAAAACTGTTATACAACAAACTCGCAATAAAATAGTTTTTTGTTCTCATATGACAGTCAAAGACAGCTGAATTACACGTTTGCATGATCAGTTACAATAATACCGATAACAGGCAGCAAATAATTCAGTGTTCACTATTGATTACTGTAATTTGTTGGTTTTCAGTGCTGATTGCACATTACTGTACTTTCTCAAAAAGTAAACTCCTTTCGAGAACTGGTAATACTAAATACGTTCAGTGTGCAGTCCCTCCCTCCAAGCTGCTCTCCACAAGAAGTAGACAGCACCGTATACTTTCAGTCTGGAATGCCTTCATTCACAAAGAAAAATCTTTAAAAGCCTAACTTGAAAACGTTTAAAAAAAAAACCGATTTTTGGTTGGGTACTTTTCGAAGAAAGAACAGTTAACCAAGGGCTACTCATATCAGCGGTAAACCCTCAAATGCACCAGATTACTCAATCAATACAAGTGAACCCCGGAGAATACACTTCGGAAAGAATAAGCAGAAGCTTTAAAGGCACCGTTAACTTATGCGAATTAACTTCCCGATTGATTCACTCTGACACTTCTTTTGCAGAAGAACCGAATAGCATCTAAGCGATTCGAAATATTTGAATAAATTTGCTTCACTGAGTTGTAGATCAACCAGGGGTTAACTAGGGCGGCTCCAATTAAATAGGGCGGCGCAAAATTGGGCGGCTAGATTTAACCCCTGAGATCAACTCTATAATCTCCTTATGCTGAGTGGAGCACCTCGAGCTAAGAGGCGGAAACAAGTAAACATGCTTATCGAATTTGAGTTTGATAGAAATATGAATACCTATTAGTGTGAAAACCCAATGTTTAATCGACTAGTGTTCTAAAACCAAAGTGACCAAGTCCACGATGAAATTCTGTGACTTGGCGAGAGCATCCGATGAAGACTCATTAGGCTGAAAACAATTTTTTCAATACGTGCATAGTGAATTTTATTTGCTCCTTTATTCACTGAACATATAACTTGACTTGATCGTTTAAACTAATCTAGTTTTAAAAAAACACCAAAAAACACTAAAAAGAGATTTTTGAGCAGCTCTTTTTGTCTCTGAAAAACACCTTAACTCTTCCGACTAACATCAAATATAAGAGAAAAAAAGACGAAAGTTATGAATTCTTAATCAGTTGTAGAGAATAACGAACTACTACAAACGGAGGTAACGTGCAATGTTGAAAATTTCGAAAAAAAACGACCGTTTTTTGAACGAGAATGTCTAGAATAATAGTACGCTCTTCTTCCTTTGCCTTATGCCTCTAGCTCGATTCTCATTATACCAGACTTCTTTGAGCGAGAATGTCTAGAATAATAGTACGCTCTTCTTCCTTTGCCTTATGCCTCTAGCTCGATTCTCATTATACCAGACTAGAATAATAGTACGCTCTTCTTCCTTTGCCTTATGCCTCTAGCTCGATTCTCATTATACCAGACTAGAATAATAGTACGCTCTTCTTCCTTTGCCTTATGCCTCTAGCTCGATTCTCATTATACCAGACTAGAATAATAGTACGCTCTTCTTCCTTTGCCTTATGCCTCTAGCTCGATTCTCATTATACCAGACTAGAATAATAGTACGCTCTTCTTCCTTTGCCTTATGCCTCTAGCTCGATTCTCATTATACCAGACTAGAATAATAGTACGCTCTTCTTCCTTTGCCTTATGCCTCTAGCTCGATTCTCATTATACCAGACTAGAATAATAGTACGCTCTTCTTCCTTTGCCTTATGCCTCTAGCTCGATTCTCTTTATACCAGGCTAGAATAATAGTACGCTCTTCTTCCTTTGCCTTATGCCTCTAGCTCGATTCTCATTATACCAGGCTAGAATAATAGTACGCTCTTCTTCCTTTGCCTTATGCCTCTAGCTCGATTCTCATTATACCAGACTAGAATAATAGTACGCTCTTCTTCCTTTGCCTTATGCCTCTAGCTCGATTCTCATTATACCAGACTAGAATAATAGTACGCTCTTCTTCCTTTGCCTTATGCCTCTAGCTCGATTCTCATTATACCAGGCTAGAATAATAGTACGCTCTTCTTCCTTTGCCTTATGCCTCTAGCTCGATTCTCATTATACCAGGCTAGAATAATAGTACGCTCTTCTTCCTTTGCCTTATGCCTCTAGCTCGATTCTCATTATACCAGACTAGAATAATAGTACGCTCTTCTTCCTTTGCCTTATGCCTCTAGCTCGATTCTCATTATACCAGACTAGAATAATAGTACGCTCTTCTTCCTTTGCCTTATGCCTCTAGCTCGATTCTCATTATACCAGGCTAGAATAATAGTACGCTCTTCTTCCTTTGCCTTATGCCTCTAGCTCGATTCTCATTATACCAGGCTAGAATAATAGTACGCTCTTCTTCCTTTGCCTTATGCCTCTAGCTCGATTCTCATTATACCAGACTAGAATAATAGTACGCTCTTCTTCCTTTGCCTTATGCCTCTAGCTCGATTCTCATTATACCAGACTAGAATAATAGTACGCTCTTCTTCCTTTGCCTTATGCCTCTAGCTCGATTCTCATTATACCAGACTAGAATAATAGTACGCTCTTCTTCCTTTGCCTTATGCCTCTAGCTCGATTCTCATTATACCAGACTAGAATAATAGTACGCTCTTCTTCCTTTGCCTTATGCCTCTAGCTCGATTCTCATTATACCAGACTAGAATAATAGTACGCTCTTCTTCCTTTGCCTTATGCCTCTAGCTCGATTCTCATTATACCAGACTTCTTTGAGCGAGAATGTCTAGAATAATAGTACGCTCTTCTTCCTTTGCCTTATGCCTCTAGCTCGATTCTCATTATACCAGACTAGAATAATAGTACGCTCTTCTTCCTTTGCCTTATGCCTCTAGCTCGATTCTCATTATACCAGACTAGAATAATAGTACGCTCTTCTTCCTTTGCCTTATGCCTCTAGCTCGATTCTCATTATACCAGACTAGAATAATAGTACGCTCTTCTTCCTTTGCCTTATGCCTCTAGCTCGATTCTCATTATACCAGACTAGAATAATAGTACGCTTTTCTTCCTTTACCTTATGCCTCTAGCTCGATTCTCATTATACCAGACTAGAAGAATAGTACGCTCTTCCTTTGCCTTATGCCTCTAGCTCGATTCTCATTATACCAGACTAGAATAATAGTACGCTCTTCTTCCTTTGCCTTATGCCTCTAGCTCGATTCTCATTATACCAGACTAGAATAATAGTACGCTCTTCTTCCTTTGCCTTATGCCTCTAGCTCGATTCTCATTATACCAGACTAGAATAATAGTACGCTCTTCTTCCTTTGCCTTATGCCTCTAGCTCGATTCTCATTATACCAGGCTAGAATAATAGTACGCTCTTCTTCCTTTGCCTTATGCCTCTAGCTCGATTCTCATTATACCAGGCTAGAATAATAGTACGCTCTTCTTCCTTTGCCTTATGCCTCTAGCTCGATTCTCATTATACCAGGATAGAATAATAGTACGCTCTTCTTCCTTTGCCTTATGCCTCTAGCTCGATTCTCATTATACCAGACTAGAATAATAGTACGCTCTTCTTCCTTTGCCTTATGCCTCTAGCTCGATTCTCATTATACCAGACTAGAATAATAGTACGCTCTTCTTCCTTTGCCTTATGCCTCTAGCTCGATTCTCATTATACCAGACTAGAATAATAGTACGCTCTTCTTCCTTTGCCTTATGCCTCTAGCTCGATTCTCATTATACCAGACAAGAATAATAGTACGCTCTTCTTCCTTTGCCTTATGCCTCTAGCTCGATTCTCATTATACCAGACTAGAATAATAGTACGCTCTTCTTCCTTTGCCTTATGCCTCTAGCTCGATTCTCATTATACCAGACTAGAATAATAGTACGCTCTTCTTCCTTTGCCTTATGCCTCTAGCTCGATTCTCATTATACCAGACTAGAATAATAGTACGCTCTTCTTCCTTTGCCTTATGCCTCTAGCTCGATTCTCATTATACCAGACTAGAATAATAGTACGCTCTTCTTCCTTTGCCTTATGCCTCTAGCTCGATTCTCATTATACCAGACTAGAATAATAGTACGCTCTTCTTCCTTTGCCTTATGCCTCTAGCTCGATTCTCATTATACCAGACTAGAATAATAGTACGCTCTTCTTCCTTTGCCTTATGCCTCTAGCTCGATTCTCATTATACCAGACTAGAATAATAGTACGCTCTTCTTCCTTTGCCTTATGCCTCTAGCTCGATTCTCATTATACCAGGCTAGAATAATAGTACGCTCTTCTTCCTTTGCCTTATGCCTCTAGCTCGATTCTCATTATACCAGGCTAGAATAATAGTACGCTCTTCTTCCTTTGCCTTATGCCTCTAGCTCGATTCTCATTATACCAGACTAGAATAATAGTACGCTCTTCTTCCTTTGCCTTATGCCTCTAGCTCGATTCTCATTATACCAGACTAGAATAATAGTACGCTCTTCTTCCTTTGCCTTATGCCTCTAGCTCGATTCTCATTATACCAGGCTAGAATAATAGTACGCTCTTCTTCCTTTGCCTTATGCCTCTAGCTCGATTCTCATTATACCAGACTAGAATAATAGTACGCTCTTCTTCCTTTGCCTTATGCCTCTAGCTCGATTCTCATTATACCAGACTAGAATAATAGTACGCTCTTCTTCCTTTGCCTTATGCCTCTAGCTCGATTCTCATTATACCAGACTAGAATAATAGTACGCTCTTCTTCCTTTGCCTTATGCCTCTAGCTCGATTCTCATTATACCAGACTAGAATAATAGTACGCTCTTCTTCCTTTGCCTTATGCCTCTAGCTCGATTCTCATTATACCAGACTAGAATAATAGTACGCTCTTCTTCCTTTGCCTTATGCCTCTAGCTCGATTCTCATTATACCAGACTAGAATAATAGTACGCTCTTCTTCCTTTGCCTTATGCCTCTAGCTCGATTCTCATTATACCAGACTAGAATAATAGTACGCTCTTCTTCCTTTGCCTTATGCCTCTAGCTCGATTCTCATTATACCAGACTAGAATAATAGTACGCTCTTCTTCCTTTGCCTAATGCCTCTAGCTCGATTCTCATTATACCAGACTAGAATAATAGTACGCTCTTCTTCCTTTGCCTTATGCCTCTAGCTCGATTCTCATTATACCAGACTAGAATAATAGTACGCTCTTCTTCCTTTGCCTTATGCCTCTAGCTCGATTCTCATTATACCAGACTAGAATAATAGTACGCTCTTCTTCCTTTGCCTTATGCCTCTAGCTCGATTCTCATTATACCAGACTAGAATAATAGTACGCTCTTCTTCCTTTGCCTTATGCCTCTAGCTCGATTCTCATTATACCAGACTAGAATAATAGTACGCTCTTCTTCCTTTGCCTTATGCCTCTAGCTCGATTCTCATTATACCAGACTAGAATAATAGTACGCTCTTCTTCCTTTGCCTTATGCCTCTAGCTCGATTCTCATTATACCAGACTAGAATAATAGTACGCTCTTCTTCCTTTGCCTTATGCCTCTAGCTCGATTCTCATTTTACCAGACTAGAATAATAGTACGCTCTTCTTCCTTTGCCTTATGCCTCTAGCTCGATT
Source organism: Allodiplogaster pararmata (assembly GCA_964056735.1). NCBI lineage: Eukaryota > Metazoa > Nematoda > Chromadorea > Rhabditida > Diplogasteridae > Allodiplogaster > Allodiplogaster pararmata. The sequence continues at coordinate 27,485,603 of OZ057405.1, forward strand.
CTCATTATACCAGACTAGAATAATAGTACGCTCTTCTTCCTTTGCCTTATGCCTCTAGCTCGATTCTCATTATACCAGACTAGAATAATAGTACGCTCTTCTTCCTTTGCCTTATGCCTCTAGCTCGATTCTCATTATACCAGGCTAGAATAATAGTACGCTCTTCTTCCTTTGCCTTATGCCTCTAGCTCGATTCTCATTATACCAGACTAGAATAATAGTACGCTCTTCTTCCTTTGCCTTATGCCTCTAGCTCGATTCTCATTATACCAGACTAGAATAATAGTACGCTCTTCTTCCTTTGCCTTATGCCTCTAGCTCGATTCTCATTATACCAGACTAGAATAATAGTACGCTCTTCTTCCTTTGCCTTATGCCTCTAGCTCGATTCTCATTATACCAGACTAGAATAATAGTACGCTCTTCTTCCTTTGCCTTATGCCTCTAGCTCGATTCTCATTATACCAGACTAGAATAATAGTACGCTCTTCTTCCTTTGCCTTATGCCTCTAGCTCGATTCTCATTATACCAGACTAGAATAATAGTACGCTCTTCTTCCTTTGCCTTATGCCTCTAGCTCGATTCTCATTATACCAGACTTCTTTGAGCGAGAATGTCTAGAATAATAGTACGCTCTTCTTCCTTTGCCTTATGCCTCTAGCTCGATTCTCATTATACCAGACTAGAATAATAGTACGCTCTTCTTCCTTTGCCTTATGCCTCTAGCTCGATTCTCATTATACCAGACTAGAATAATAGTACGCTCTTCTTCCTTTGCCTTATGCCTCTAGCTCGATTCTCATTATACCAGACTAGAATAATAGTACGCTCTTCTTCCTTTGCCTTATGCCTCTAGCTCGATTCTCATTATACCAGACTAGAATAATAGTACGCTCTTCTTCCTTTACCTTATGCCTCTAGCTCGATTCTCATTATACCAGACTAGAAGAATAGTACGCTCTTCCTTTGCCTTATGCCTCTAGCTCGATTCTCATTATACCAGACTAGAATAATAGTACGCTCTTCTTCCTTTGCCTTATGCCTCTAGCTCGATTCTCATTATACCAGACTAGAATAATAGTACGCTCTTCTTCCTTTGCCTTATGCCTCTAGCTCGATTCTCATTATACCAGACTAGAATAATAGTACGCTCTTCTTCCTTTGCCTTATGCCTCTAGCTCGATTCTCATTATACCAGGCTAGAATAATAGTACGCTCTTCTTCCTTTGCCTTATGCCTCTAGCTCGATTCTCATTATACCAGGCTAGAATAATAGTACGCTCTTCTTCCTTTGCCTTATGCCTCTAGCTCGATTCTCATTATACCAGGATAGAATAATAGTACGCTCTTCTTCCTTTGCCTTATGCCTCTAGCTCGATTCTCATTATACCAGACTAGAATAGTACGCTCTTCTTCCTTTGCCTTATGCCTCTAGCTCGATTCTCATTAAACCAGACTAGAATAATAGTACGCTCTTCTTCCTTTGCCTTATGCCTCTAGCTCGATTCTCATTATACCAGACTTCTTTGAGCGAGAATGTCTAGAATAATAGTACGCTCTTCTTCCTTTGCCTTATGCCTCTAGCTCGATTCTCATTATACCAGACTAGAATAATAGTACGCTCTTCTTCCTTTGCCTTATGCCTCTAGCTCGATTCTCATTATACCAGACTAGAATAATAGTACGCTCTTCTTCCTTTGCCTTATGCCTCTAGCTCGATTCTCATTATACCAGACTAGAATAATAGTACGCTCTTCTTCCTTTGCCTTATGCCTCTAGCTCGATTCTCATTATACCAGACTAGAATAATAGTACGCTCTTCTTCCTTTACCTTATGCCTCTAGCTCGATTCTCATTATACCAGACTAGAAGAATAGTACGCTCTTCCTTTGCCTTATGCCTCTAGCTCGATTCTCATTATACCAGACTAGAATAATAGTACGCTCTTCTTCCTTTGCCTTATGCCTCTAGCTCGATTCTCATTATACCAGACTAGAATAATAGTACGCTCTTCTTCCTTTGCCTTATGCCTCTAGCTCGATTCTCATTATACCAGACTAGAATAATAGTACGCTCTTCTTCCTTTGCCTTATGCCTCTAGCTCGATTCTCATTATACCAGGCTAGAATAATAGTACGCTCTTCTTCCTTTGCCTTATGCCTCTAGCTCGATTCTCATTATACCAGGCTAGAATAATAGTACGCTCTTCTTCCTTTGCCTTATGCCTCTAGCTCGATTCTCATTATACCAGGATAGAATAATAGTACGCTCTTCTTCCTTTGCCTTATGCCTCTAGCTCGATTCTCATTATACCAGACTAGAATAATAGTACGCTCTTCTTCCTTTGCCTTATGCCTCTAGCTCGATTCTCATTATACCAGACTAGAATAATAGTACGCTCTTCTTCCTTTGCCTTATGCCTCTAGCTCGATTCTCATTATACCAGACTAGAATAATAGTACGCTCTTCTTCCTTTGCCTTATGCCTCTAGCTCGATTCTCATTATACCAGACTAGAATAATAGTACGCTCTTCTTCCTTTGCCTTATGCCTCTAGCTCGATTCTCATTATACCAGACTAGAATAATAGTACGCTCTTCTTCCTTTGCCTTATGCCTCTAGCTCGATTCTCATTATACCAGACTAGAATAATAGTACGCTCTTCTTCCTTTGCCTTATGCCTCTAGCTCGATTCTCATTATACCAGACTAGAATAATAGTACGCTCTTCTTCCTTTGCCTTATGCCTCTAGCTCGATTCTCATTATACCAGACTAGAATAATAGTACGCTCTTCTTCCTTTGCGTTATGCCTCTAGCTCGATTCTCATTATACCAGACTAGAATAATAGTACGCTCTTCTTCCTTTGCCTTATGCCTCTAGCTCGATTCTCATTATACCAGACTAGAATAATAGTACGCTCTTCTTCCTTTGCCTTATGCCTCTAGCTCGATTCTCATTATACCAGACTAGAATAATAGTACGCTCTTCTTCCTTTGCCTTATGCCTCTAGCTCGATTCTCATTATACCAGACTAGAATAATAGTACGCTCTTCTTCCTTTGCCTTATGCCTCTAGCTCGATTCTCATTATACCAGACTAGAATAATAGTACGCTCTTCTTCCTTTGCCTTATGCCTCTAGCTCGATTCTCATTATACCAGACTAGAATAATAGTACGCTCTTCTTCCTTTGCCTTATGCCTCTAGCTCGATTCTCATTATACCAGACTAGAATAATAGTACGCTCTTCTTCCTTTGCCTTATGCCTCTAGCTCGATTCTCATTATACCAGACTAGAATAATAGTACGCTCTTCTTCCTTTGCCTAATGCCTCTAGCTCGATTCTCATTATACCAGACTAGAATAATAGTACGCTCTTCTTCCTTTGCCTTATGCCTCTAGCTCGATTCTCATTATACCAGACTAGAATAATAGTACGCTCTTCTTCCTTTGCCTTATGCCTCTAGCTCGATTCTCATTATACCAGACTAGAATAATAGTACGCTCTTCTTCCTTTGCCTTATGCCTCTAGCTCGATTCTCATTATACCAGACTAGAATAATAGTACGCTCTTCTTCCTTTGCCTTATGCCTCTAGCTCGATTCTCATTATACCAGACTAGAATAATAGTACGCTCTTCTTCCTTTGCCTTATGCCTCTAGCTCGATTCTCATTATACCAGACTAGAATAATAGTACGCTCTTCTTCCTTTGCCTTATGCCTCTAGCTCGATTCTCATTATACCAGACTAGAATAATAGTACGCTCTTCTTCCTTTGCCTTATGCCTCTAGCTCGATTCTCATTATACCAGACTAGAATAAAAGTACGCTCTTCTTCCTTTGCCTTATGCCTCTAGCTCGATTCTCATTATACCAGACTAGAATAATAGTACGCTCTTCTTCCTTTGCCTTATGCCTCTAGCTCGATTCTCATTATACCAGACTAGAATAATAGTACGCTCTTCTTCCTTTGCCTTATGCCTCTAGCTCGATTCTCATTATACCAGACTAGAATAATAGTACGCTCTTCTTCCTTTGCCTTATGCCTCTAGCTCGATTCTCATTATACCAGACTAGAATAATAGTACGCTCTTCTTCCTTTGCCTTATGCCTCTAGCTCGATTCTCATTATACCAGACTAGAATAATAGTACGCTCTTCTTCCTTTGCCTTATGCCTCTAGCTCGATTCTCATTATACCAGACTAGAATAATAGTACGCTCTTCTTCCTTTGCCTTATGCCTCTAGCTCGATTCTCATTATACCAGACTTTCCCGGTCAAAAAGCAGTCGTTTATTAAATTCAAAAAAGTGACCTTTCATAACTCATCAGTATTAATCAAAAGAATTTTATATGACCGTCCATGCAAGCAGAGGGCTTCAAATAATGAAGCTCTCATTTTGCTGCCAGGGGAGACTCTCATGTAAAACAAACACAAAAAACTTCGCGTGCCTCATGTTTTTTTGATCATACAGGGTGGTCCATAAATAGTGTTACAAATTGGAATTGTTATACTTTTTTTCAAAACAGAGAAAATCATCTCAAATTAACATATTTTATCAACAACATAAATGTCAACATTCACGCGAAAGTTCAGCTCAAACTATCGTCTTTTGCTCGAACTACAGCTCGAAGTCTCTTTGGGAACGCCTCTACCACTGTACGGAGGTATTCGACTCCGATGTTGTCCCATTCTGCCTGAAGGGCATTCTTCAGGGAATCAATATTTGAGTGGGAGCGAGAGTTGACCTTGGACTCCAAGTAGGCTCAAACGGAATAATCCAGCGGGTTCAGGTCGGGTGATGAGGCCGGCCATTTTGATGTTGTAATGAAGCCGGGAAAACTTTCCTTGCACCACGTTTGGACCTTTTTAGCTTTGTGGGCTGGTGCTGAGTCTTGTTGAAAGGTCCATGTCCTCTGATTGAAATGCGATTGAGACCATGGATGGAGCACGTCTTGCAGAACATGTTCAGGTAGTATTCCGTGTCGATCTTGACGCCTTTCTCGACAAAAACAAGCGGTGTTTTTCCTGTGGCGCAGACCATGACTTGAGTTGGATGTGCACTGCGTTGGACCGTTCTACCCTTGCTATCGGTTTGCTCTGCGTCCTTCGCAAGCACTCTGACGTTTTTTGAGTTGTGGACTTCTTCCACGGTGAACAGCTTTTCGTCAGAGGACACCATATTGAAATGTTCGCCTAGCTGCGTACGGCGAAGACGGTCGCGACATCTTTTGACTCTTCCCGACTTGTTGCGAGCCGACAGAAAAGCGGCCTTCCGTGTACGATACGACCTGAGTCCCAGCTCCTCCGTGACTATTCGTTTCAATGAAGTTCGGCTCATCGGGAGCTGCTGCGCCATCTGTCTGATGCTTCGTCGTGAATTTCGGTTGATCCGACTCCGAACGTTTTCGATGAGTGGTGTCGTGCGAACAGTGCGAGGACGACCTCGCCCTGGACGGTCCAAAGATGTGCCAAGCTCCTCGAATCTTTTGATCGCTCGATACACTGTCATGCGAGGCAGGCGAAGCGTTTCAGCAATGCGAGTAGGAGCGTGGCCAAGAGTGTGTAGGCGAATGATCGCAATGCGCAAGTGATTCGACGCTGTCATTACCCTAAACATCGATGGAATCAATCGCAACTCACTTGACACGTACTAAAAAAAACGGGGGATCAGGAAAACGAGAAAAGTGACCGCTACGTGCGGTCACTTTCCCAGGAAATGTTTTCGAACATTTGTAACTTTATTTATGGACCACCCTGTAAGGAGGGACCATTATGTAGAATAAATTTTTCCGCTTTTGGCGGTCGTTTGTACCTTTTTCTTGCACACTAAAAAACCTCTGTTTGCTGGTTTCCAACTCTTGCTTGTTTCTCATTATTCTAGACAACCAGCTCGGCTGAGCGATGACTTTTTAATAAATTTTTTCACAAGTGCTTGTGAGCTATGTGACCTTTTTTGAACTTCACCCTACGAAATGGATGGAGACACTCACACTTTTCTTGCTGGATGAGTCAACGCTTCGCTGCTCCCGAGCTCGCATCTTGAACAGATAAAAAACATTAACATCATGCATGAAAACTCATTTGTTCTTCTAAGTGCTTTTTGTCTTCAATAATTTGAAAAGCGCGTTTTGTTGAAGAGATTTCTACACAAAGCGACAGTTATATTATATTTTGAACCGCTCATCAGTGTGTTTTTCTAACCCGCGCTGCGTATGAAATCTATGCGCAAATCTATGCGCTATCCAAAAAGGCTAGTGACACAAATGCTCTGTTCGTCTGCATCTTCTCTTTAAATCAACCGCTCTCGCGCTCTCTTTTTTTCTCTCGAGGCTTGTCGTTCCCTCATGATTAGAGATCGTGACATACACACACATATACAGTACCGTGCAGAAGTATACCAAAAAGTATATTTTACAGTGTTGCTCTGCAGTGAACGCGAATTAAAGGCTCAAATTTTTATTAGATAATCTTCAAGTACTTCGAAACACTATTTCAACATAACTTTTGAGATGCCCGTTAACTGTGAACAAAAACAGCATAAAATATGAAATTCAAGAAAAACACAATTTGAGCACATATTCTTCAGTAACTCATGACATCTTCGCTAACAACTTAACCGTCCAATTTTACCCGAAACTTTATTACCCCAGTCTAATACTTCGTCGTCATACCCCTAGCGTCAATGACTGCCTTGCATCTTTGTGGCGTAGAGGCCACCAAGTTGGCGAGGGTTGAAACCGGGAGGACGTGCCAGGCCTGCTCGAGTTGGGCGAATTTCTCCGCCGCATTCCGAGCAGTCTTGACCTGGACGGCCTTACCTAGCTCCTCCCACACGTGCTCTATCGGATTTAGGTCCAATGACTGGCTCGGCCAGTCCATGAGGGTCACTCGACGCTGACCAAACCAGTCTTGGACAGCACGCGAAGCGTGCTTTGGATCATTGTCCTGCTGGTATATCCAGCCCGGGGGCATGTTCGAGCGCGCATAGGGCAGCATGACGTTCGAGAGTATTTCTATGTAATCTTCCTTCCTCATAATACCCTCTACCCTGTGCAGAGGCCCGACCCCACCCGCGTGGAACGCTCCCCACACCATCACTGAACCTCCCCCATGCTTACAGGTCGGAACCTGATACCTAGCATTGAACCTAGAGCCTACAGGCCGCCTCACATGGCTAATTCCGTCTGTCCCGAAAAGCATAAACTTGCTCTCATCAGACCAGAGCACCTGATTCCATTCCTGCACTGTCCAACGCTGATGGTCCTTTGCCCACTGCAATCGCCTCTGCCGGTTCTTCTCCGAGATCATCGGCTTCTTCACCGGGCGACGTCCGAAGAGGCCGGCGGTGCGCAGACGCCTCTTTACCATATCGACGGAGATCTGAAAACCAATTTTTGCTTAAGAAAAAAATTATAATGCCAAAAAAACACAAAAAAATTACTTTAACATTGAAGTGCTGCAGCAGTTCCTTGTAAATTTCAACCGCGTTTCTCCGGTGGTTGGCTTTGCTCATCTTAGTGATGACACGGTTGATGCTGGGAGAAGTTAGGGAAGGCCTTCCACGTGAATTCGTCCGAATTGGCGTCTTCGCGGAGCGAGAGATCGTGCCGACATCAGTCTTGAATTGGCGCGCCAGATCGGCCAAACTCATGCCCATTGCCCGCCCACTTGCAATGGTCTGCCGGTCCTTTTCACTTAAATTTTTAGAGCCTTTGGGTCGACCCATTATCTGAAAATGCTAGAAATTTTTTATGATCATTGCAATAAACAGAAACAAATAAACAAGAACATATGTCAAGAATCTCGAAAAAGACTTTTTTCAGAAAAAAATTGCTGAGCTGTTCTGCTTTTTCAGAAACCGCTTCATTCCATTACAGTACGACGTAAATCACGAGCCACACAACATATAAAAAATTGCGCTAGTGGGCGCAAAAACACAAAAGTTATACGATAAAATATACTTTTTGGTATACTTCTGCACGGTACTGTATATATATATATATATATATATATATATATATATATATATATATATATATATATATATATATATATATATATATATATATGTATGTATAACTCCGGGTAGGAAGATATAGCCTGCTGCTCATATACAAGAAAATAAGTTTTAAAAAGTTAAACTTGAGAATCAACTCAAAATATAAATATTAAACTCCAAATAGCTCGAAAAAACTTGTTAAAAATTTACTTTTGAAAACAGAGAAAAAACGCTAGAATGGAAAAAAAAGGCCAAGAAATAACACACTTCCGAAACGATTTGCTCCAAATAACTTGCGCGCTTCTGAATATTCTCCATCTCGCTCACCTGCAATACTTTGTCAATGAATGTTTACTACAGAGCAGCAAAAACTTTGATACCAATCCCATCCAACTTGAAAATAACACCTTAACTCAAAAAAGTAATTTTTGGCCGCTGATAAGCTTTTTAACGTTCGGAAAATCTCAGGAATAACTTTTCTGTGTAGGTAGCTGTTAAGGGAACTTGCATAGCCACTACGTAGTTGCGATAATGTTATTTGTTGTTCCCTGGGAAGTTGATTCGTTGATTTATGGATTCTGGGAGGTTTCTTACCTAGAACAGGGTTAGGGGAGCAGGAGCTAATGAAATTTCTCACAGTCTCAATATGTATTCTTTTGAGTGCGGCTTTCTGATCACTGTCTACTAACATCAGTTCTAAGTCCTTGGCATGTTTACGAATAGTTCTAGGTGGTTTGGGTTCCATGCATCGACGATGGGAGGGGTGGTTTGGAAGGAGTCTTGCTCTTGCGACGCTTGGTGAGCATCGTGTTGTGCTCCTTTAGGGGTAACATTTCGCTTTCTAGAGCTAAGTGCTCTGTGCCGGCCATTGCTAGGTTTCCTGTTGCTATCCGAATTGCTTTATTTTGGTTTGCCTGTAGTTTTTTTCCAGTTCGTCTCGGCCAATTGAGGGGAGTAAATTGGTGCGGCGTAGTTGAGAACGGATCTGTTCATTGTTTTGTAGGTTGCAAGAAGGGTGTTTTTCTGTTGGCCCCATGTTATTCCTCCGAGGGCACGTAGTATATTCAGTCCTTTTGGCCGTTCTCTGTTTAAGGTATTCTGCGTGTTGTCGAAAGGTACCGAGTTGGTCTAAGACGACACCGAGTATTTTGGGTGTTTTAGTTGTCGGCAAAAGGGTTCCATGGATTTCTACCTTGAGTTCTTTTTTACATTCGCCTGTATGGGTTGTGAAAAGAGTGACCGCTGTCTTTTCCTTGGATATAATCATTTTTCGTTGTTCCAATTCTTCTATGAGTTTGGGTAGGAAGCGGTTGATCTGATCTTCACAGGTTTCAATACAGGGGCTTGAGGAGAGAATTGAGATGTCGTTGGCGTAGGCTGTCATCTGCGTGTTTCCTGTGGGTTGCGGGAGGTTGTTTATGTAGAGATTGAATAAGAGGGGACTGAGCACTGCTCCTTGTGGGACACCAGATCTGCATGTGAGACGTCGACTGCTTTTTCCTTCGAAATCTACTTTGATTGTACGGCCTCTTAGGTAGCTGGACATCCATCGGACGATGGCTCTTGGCATATTCGTTTCAGTGAGTTTCTTGCAGAGAAGGGATATGTTCACTAAGTCATATGCTGCAGTGAGGTCAAGGGCAACCATGAGAGTGCGGTCCGGGGGTGGTTTCCGATTGAAGCCGTTTGTTATTTTCCCGGTTATTTCCAGGAGTGCGGTAGTGGTCGAGTGCTCTTTGCGGAATCCATGTTGGAAAACTATCAAAGCAATTGATGGTAGAGGACCAAGCCCCTGTATTGAAACCTGTGAAGATCAGATCAACCACTTCCTACCGAAACTCGTAGAAGAATATTGGAAAAACGTAAAATGATCATATCCAAGGAAAGACTACGGTCACTCTTTTCACAACCCATACAGGCGAATGTAAAAAAGAACCCAAGGTAGAAATCACGGAACCCTTTTGCCGACAACTAAAACACCCAAAATACTCGGTGTCGTCTTAGACCAACTCGGCACCTTCCGACAACATGCAGAATACCTTAAACAGAGAACGGCCAAAAAGACTGAATATTACTACGTGCCCTCGGAGGAAGAACATGGGGCCAACAGAAAAACACCCTTCTTGCAACCTACAAAACAATGACCAGATCCGTTCTCAACTACGCCGCACCAATTTACTCCCCTCAATTGGCCGAGACGAACTGAAAAAACTACAGGCAAACCAAAATAGAGCAATTCGGATAGCAACAGGAAACCTAGCAATGGCCGGCACAGAGCACTTAGCTCTAGAAAGCGAAATGTTACCCATAAAGGAGCACAACACGATGCTTACCAAGCAATTCGTTGCAAGAGCAAGACTCCTCCCAAACCACCCCTCCCATCGTCGATGCATGGAACCCAAACCACCTAGAACTATTCGTAAACATGCCAAGGACTTAGAAATTATGCTAGTAGACAGTGATCAGAAAGCCGCACTTAAAAGAATACATACTGAAACTGTTAGATATTTCATTAGATCTTGCTCCCCTAACCCAGTTCTAGGTAAGAAACCTCCCAGAATCCATAAATCAACGAATCAACTTCCCAGGGAACAACAATAACATTATCGCAACTACGTAGTGGCTATGCAAGTTCCCTAACAGCTACCTACACAGAATAGGAAGCTGCCCTATCACCTCTTTGCCCAAAATGCTTAGAAGAGCCACATACAACTAGTCATTTATTCTCGTGTCGCTGTGACCACACACTTTTAAGAAGTATAGATTTGTGGAATAGCCCGACGTCTGTTGTTAAGTTCTTATACCAGTGATTCCTTTCTCTCTCTCTCTCTCAAAAAAAAAAAAAAGGGGAAAAAAAATAAAAAAAAAATAATAATAATAAAAAAAAATAAAATAAAATAAAATAAAATGAAATAAAATAAAAAAAAATAAAAAATAAAAATAAACCCGAGAGAGAAAGAGAAATAATGTAATTAGATAAATGATGTAAGTAAGGTTATTGTTTTCTGAGCCATGTCAAAGAAGACCTCGTCTACCCAGCCGGAGACCTACGGCGGGCAATCTACAACAACAACATGGTAGAGGACATAACCGATCTCACAATGTCATCATTCAAAACGGAAAACAACTATCCTCCCTGGAAGCTGCAAACGCCTTTGCCAAAAACCTGGCCAAACAAGCCCCTAAAACACCGGACAAAACAAATCGACAGACAACCCGATGGATAAAAGGGTTTTCCAGAGAAGACATTCCCGTTTTTTTTCGATTGATGACGTTGAAAAGCTTGCAAAGCAACCAGAGGCTCGAAGGCAATCGACAGCGAAGGTATCTGCCCTCTCATGATCAAAAACGCAGGAAGCTCATTCAAAAGATGCTTGGCTTTTCTCTACAAACTCTCCAATCCGGTATCATACCACATGCTTGGAAAACAGCCAGAGTTATTATGCTGCCAAAGATAGGAAAGGGACCTGTCGACGATTAAAGGATATCGCCCAATCTCAATCTTATCTCCCATTGCCAAACTTTTCGAAAGAAGCCTACTCCCTCTCATCGCAGATGGGATCGAAATGGCCAAATGGCAACACGGATTTACAAAAGGCAAGTCCACAACATCAGCTCTCCTGGAAATAACTGGCCAGATCACTGAAGGTTTCAACCAAAAAGCTCCCCCTAAGAGAACGATAATGGTGCTTTGGACATGAACTCGGCGTACGATCTAGTCCGCATCCCGACACTTTGCAGAAAATTGGCAGAGACCAATATTCCCAGAGGCGTCGTGAGATGGTTGTCTAACTATCTTCGGGAAGATCCGTGAGTGTGACCTTCCAAAACACGACTAGTAGCTATTTCACCAGTCGGGCTGGCGTTCCACAGGGCGGTGTGCTAAGCCCCATTCTCTTCAATAACTACCTAAACAATCTCCCAGTCCCCACGGAAGCGCCAACATTGTTGCATATGCGGACGACATCTCAATAATGTCATCGAGTGCAAAGATCAACGAATGCGAGGACAAAATGAATGAGTACCTCCCCAGATTAGTTAATGAACTGGACAACCTAAAGATGCAGATATCCAAAGAAAAATCTTCGGTGACCCTCATTCACAACATGCACAGCGGAATGCAACAAAAAACCTGAAATCAAACTCAGTGGCGATCTTCTCCCAATCACCAAAACACCAAAGATCCTGGGTGTGGTTTTGGACCAATTAGGAACCTTCCGACACCACGCAGAGGCCATCAGAACGAAGGCATCCAAACGCCTCAACATCATCAGAGCATTAGCAGGCAGAAGATGGGGTCAGAGTCCCACAACACTCATCGCGACATATAAAGCAACGACGAGATCGATCATTAACTACGCAGCACCCGTATACACTCCACCACTCGCAAACACGCACTGAACACGACTACAGGCTTGCCAAAACAAAGCAATCAGGGCAGCCACGGGTAACCTTCAAATGGCCGGAACACAGCACCTCGCTCTCGAATCCAAACTTCTGCCAGTAAAGGAGCACAATGAGCTGCTGACCAGCCAATACCTAGCCAAGGCCAGAATGCAAGAGGATCACCCATCCCATAACCTCACCCTCCGACAACGACCACCAAGATCCATCCGCGGACACGTGATGAACATGGACCTCAGTCTGGGGGATAGTGACTGTAAGACAACTCTTAGAAATCTGCACACAGAAGCCGTTAGGAAATTTCTTAGAAACTGTGAACCAAACACAGTCCTAGGATTCAAACCACCCATGGTCCATAAGTCTACTAGGTTACTTGACAGGGAACAACAGGTTACCCTATCGCAACTTAGAAGCGGTTACTCGAGCACGTTAAATGGTTACCTTCATAGGATAAGTGCCACTGATTCTCCTCTCTGTCCTTTATGTAGAGAGGTAGATCATACTAGTGTACACTTGTTTAACTGCCGTTGCAACCCCACTAGACTTAAACCTCTAGACCTATGGTATAAACCTGTCGATGTTGCAGATTTCTTAGCCCAATGAATGATGTTTTCAATGCCAGTCTAAATAGTTATTTGCTGTTCTTGCTGTTGTCTGTGTAGGTTGGATTGTTGAATAATATGGATGGAATCAGTTATTAAAAAAAAAAAAAGCCGGAGCCCGAAACCAAAAAAAAGGCGAAAGAAAAGAGGCAAAAAAAAGTGAATGAGAGAGAGAGAAAGAGAGAAGTGAGTGAGTGTGACTGTGTGCTTGAGCTTTTACCGTGAACTCGTGGACCCCCTTTCAATGTCAAAGGAACCGCACGGGCAACAATCATCATCATATTACATGAACAAGACTTGGCCACTTTTGAGTGATTTACTTTAAAAGATCATTTTGCATTTGAATTACCTATCTAATTAGAAGTTTAATATATAATTAGGTGGAAATATACATTTCCATGGGTTTACTGATGAAGTTTAAATCACTTTGTTTTGAAAAAAATCATAAATAAAGAAAGTCCTGAATTGTTCTGTTGTAACCTTTTTTCGCAAAGCTTCCTCCGCATTTCAGCTCTAATCCTCTCCATTTCTGCCTGAAATCAGAGGTTCTGTTTTTCCGATTCTGTAGGTGATAAGATTTTTTTAAACTTTAAAAAATGGAAGCTACGGTGCAATCGAGCCGCAGCTTAGGCTTCCGCTACTTTTTCGTCTTCCATTCTACAAATTAGTCTCAAGTGACAAAAAAATATGGCAAAACAAGTTCGCCCGGGCTCCAGACCAAAACTCTTCTTGCCAAACTTAAAACAAACGTAGAGCTTCAATTATAAAGTCTCCGGGTCACAGCAATTTCGATTGGTAACCGAAAAAAATAAAAGGAAGCAATAATCCTCAAAGAAACCCGGGAAACCTCTTCCCCATAAGAACTCTTACATCTACAAAGATGTTTTTCTCACTGGATATTGTAAGAAGAACTTTTGAATGCTTTTACTAATGAATAAAAAAAAGCCTAAATTAAACTTTTTGAAGTTACCTTTTCCTTAAAACACCCATCCAAATGCTGCTCTCGATCACGCATCTGAAAAATAACACTAAAACTTCCAATTTTTTGGCCTTCAACGACGTGGTCACCCTTACACTTAATTTTCCTCTCACTACAAAAACACCGAAAGTAACCACTTTGTGTGATTTACTAAAAAAAATTCTGCGTTTTAGTAACAAAAGTGGTAGGTTTCGGATTCAGAGTGGCAGAAAAATTGGTAAATCACAGAAAGTAGTTACTTTTGATGTTTTTATAGTGATAGGAAAATTAAGTCTAAGGGTGACCACGCCGTCAAAGGCCAATATGTTTAGTAACGTATAAGATTTTTTTCAAAACTCTGTTCTGTTGTTTTTTGAGCACCTCAAAAAAGGCTTCGGGACATGGACTTAAACAACGCTGCAGGGCATGTAAAGTAAATTTATATTTTTGAAACCCTTGCGTGAAATAAAAATATTGGGCTAAACGTTTGAATTCAACAAAATGACATGAAAATCCATAAAAAAAAGTTAACTTCTGTTTAAGTGCATGTTGAATAGAAAGAGGAAAAAAGCTATTTTGGAGAAAAAGAGTGTGTGGAAACACTGAAAACCGACTTCCAAAATGATTAGCTCCAAAGAGTCTTTGCGCTTTTCCATATACTCCAGCTCACTCACCTGGAACAACTCGTCAACAAAGGGAAAAAATGGTTTTAAAAAAAAGAATTTCGATCCCTCACTGGAGGCCATAGCTTAACATGGCCCCTTGCAGTTAATGAATTTAAAATAGGACCGATTTTCGATCGGGCAAGTCAAGAATAATTAGAAGCGAGACAGAAGAGAAGAACAAAGAGAGTCCTTCTTATTAATTTTTACCTCTCTTAATTTAATAAATTTTTGAATTTTCTATCAGTTCAGGTCCTGTGCTGCTGCTCCGTTGTTGTTTGCCCATAGGTCTGTCCTGTCGAGGAAAGTCCTTTGGATAGTTTGATGACGATCCTTTTGAGTCTCGAGAAATTTTCTCCGTCTACACTCGCACCGCAGCGAGACATATTCGTTAACCGGAGAAAGGCAAGAGACTATTTTACTGGCGCCTCGTCTCGCCATTACGAAGTATAGGGGAGTATCGGCTGATGTTTTATCCGGTGGCATGCCCAGGCCAGTCCGGCATCGCTTTCCTCTGACGAACTATACCATCCAATTTTGGTCCGCGACGGGCAAGCCCGCTATCTAATAATGCACTTGTGCAAAGAGACATCCTCTATCCACCACCTGAGGACGCGCTCGGTTTGGCGAGGATAAACCAGTCCCTTGCGATGGCGTGGGCTGTAGCCCCCTCGAAGGCGAGTCTCCGTTAACAATATAGTTCACCAAATTACTACTGTAACTTTGCAAGTTCAAAAAGAACGGCCGCTCTTCAAAGGGTGAGTCAAGAATATCCAGAAGCGAGCTAAAGGTTCAATGTGGAGTAAGGAGAGCTAGCCATTATTCTAGACTGCATCGCTCAAAGTACGGTAACTTTCCGAAACTCATGCAAACAACAGTGCATGTGACTTAGGGTTCACACTACTTCAGTTCACACTTTACTGAATTCGGTGAAATCGTCAATAATTTTTTAATCCTCACTGAATTATTTGCTAGTAGCGGAGAATACCGCGGATTGAAACTGAACTTCAAGAAAGCAAAAACTGGAAACTGAATAAAGTTGTTGGAAAAGTGGTGCAAGTTACAGGAAGTTTTTGTAACTGCACTTCTGCATTACTCAAGAATCACAAAGACTCTTATTTTGAACGATAATGAATTCTACATACCTTTTTTTGCAGAGCTTCCTCTGCCTTTTCGGCTCTCATACTCTCTTTTTTCACCTGAAACCGGTTATAGTCTTTCTCGATTCAGTTCAGTCTGTTAGAAACTCGAGTTAGGAACTGAACTGATTCATACAATTTTGATAATAAAATATTACTGTGGGTCATTGATTCCATAGCTCAACGGCACTCTCTAGTTTTCATCGTGTAGTTTAGAATCTAAACACAAATAAAATAAAAAATTCTTTTCGAGGTCAGTGAGGGAGGAGAGGTGGGTCGGTCACCCTAGATTTTTTTTGCCAGTTTGCAGTTCACCGGTGCTTTAACGCTTTCTTTGATATCTGCCGTTAAAAAATGAGTCTTATTGACGCAGATTATTGAGGAACAACAGTCTGACACTCCCATTCTCAGAGAAGATATATAAATCTGAAACTGTATTCTATCTCGATCATAGGTAAAATACCAACTGGCAAAAAACATTCTAGGGTGACCATCGACCCTCACTCGAAATGGGTGACCTTTCTAGGGTGACCATCGACCCTCACTCGAAATGGGTGACCTTTCTAGGGTGACCATCGACCCTCACTCGAAATGGGTGACCTTTCTAGGGTGACCATCGACCCTCACTCGAAATGGGTGACCTTTCTAGGGGTGAACATCGACCCTCACTCGAAATGGGTGACCTTTCTAGGCCTCTGGCTGACCTCACTCGAAATGAATGGGTCAGAAATTTCTTTTCAGCTACAACTGAAAGTAACATCTCCATTCCTCTACATAATTAAAACGTTTCATTAGCCTGAAAAACCTATTTTTTAAATTGAAAGTGAAACTTTTAACGTATTTAAGCGATCGTCCTATGGAAAAATCAAGACATATTTTTACCTATAAATCGATATTTTGATAATTGTCTGTTCAGGTGAAACCCCACTATCGGGCCTCTGGCTTTTTGGACGGTCTTGAATAGCATGGAAGTTATAGAAAATCATGTTTTATGAATTGTGAAATCACTCACCATCGCAAATGCTTCCGCCATATCTTTTTTGTGCTTCAATAACTCTTCTGACGTCTCATTTTTCAGGCGATTTTCTTCCTTCAAAAAAAAAGAAACTTTCTCGCGTTATTATTTAAAAAAACTTTGAGGTTTATTAATCATAATTTGAAGACAGAATTTGTTATAAAGCTCTATGATGTAATAGCTACATTTAAAAGACATAGTGGAATTACAAGTAATCCACAAAGTATGTAAGTATGTGTTATGTACCTTGCCTTGTAGTCCAAAGATTCCAGAGATGATAACTTTATCGTCCGAGTAGTGTAGAGTCCAAATATAAATATAGTTTCAATGCAGCCAATCTAATTCTTAGTCTCGCTCTCTTACGCGATACGCATCGCGCGCGAGAGGCAGATCATTCTTGCACACAACACCTCCCCTTTGAGATAAATATCATTATCTCAAAAGATAGGCATATCATAGCCCATCTTCACTTGGGAAGTAAAAAATCTTCAAATTTCTCTCGTAACCATGAAGAGAAAACAAGTCAAAGCATAAACCATAATGCTATTATTTTACAATATTAGAGCAATATAGTTTGCATTAGAAAATAAACAAACAAACAAACATGGCAACATTTTATCAATTCTATATACATATGTTGCCTAGACTCGATGCTCGAATCTAATAAAACTTCTTGTGAGGATTGACCTCCAGTCGCACCGGCGCCTTTATAGCCCTTTTTGGTCGACTGTGTGAACTGGCACCAGGTTGTGCTTCGTTCGTTTGGGTTGAGACAGGGTCTCTGACAATTCTCGGGAAAGAGGGTTTATCACTTCTGTGGTTTGGCTCCGCTCTTTCTGTTTCTGATTCATTATCTTTTTCTGTAACCAACCCAAAGGCTTCGCTCAGTATGTGCAGAGGCAAGCATGATTTCTTGATTTCCTCTGTCACATTTCCAATACTTAGGGTGAGCTGATTACTATGAGCTTTGATTTTTCTGCCTTGATCTAGCAATACCCAATAAGCAACCTTGCCTTGTTTTGCAAACTATTTCTCCAGTTTGCCAGTATACGTCGTTCTTAGGCACGCCGATTTTGTATTTCACTCGATCTCCAACGGAGAACTTTTTCGGCTTCACTCCGTGATGCTTATCGAACTGTGATTTCATTTTCTGGTCAACTTCCTGAGAATTTTGACAAGGCTTCAGCAAATCAACTCTTCCTCTTATCTGTCTTCCGATGAACAGCTGCGCAGGGCTTTTCCCTTCCTCGCATTGGCCATTCGGGTTCTTTCTGTAGTGAAACAAGAAAGAGTGCAAGATTTCCGCTGTGGGCATTTCTCTTTTCATCTTGATCAAACTTCTTTTGAATGTATCTACGAACCTTTCTGCTTGTCCGTTCGACTGTGGATGATACGGTGGGCTTGTAATATGTCTGACACCATTTCTCACACAATAGTTTTGAACAACGCCGATGTGAATTGCGTTCCATGTTGTGGTAGATTGCCCGCCGTAGGTCTCCGGCTGGGTAGACGAGGTCTTCTTTGACATGGCTCAGAAAACAATAACCTTACTTACATCATTTATCTAATTACATTATTTCTCTTTCTCTCTCGGGGTTTATTTTTTATTTATTTTATTTTTATTTTTTTTTATATTTTTTTTTTTCTTTTTTTTTTCTTTTTTTTTCTCCCCTTTTTTTTTTTTTTTTTTTTTTGAGAGAGAGAGAGAAAGGAATCACTGGTATAAGAACTTAACAACAAACGTCGGGCTATTCCACAAATCTATACTTCTTAAAAGTGTGTGGTCACAGCGACACGAGAATAAATGACTAGTTGTATGTGGCTCTTCTAAACATTTTGGGCAAAGAGGTGATAGGGCAGCTCCTATTCTGTGTAGGTAGCTGTTAAGGGAACTTGCATAGCCACTACGTAGTTGCGATAATGTTATTTGTTGTTCCCTGGGAAGTTGATTCGTTGATTTATGGATTCTGGGAGGTTTCTTACCTAGAACTGGGTTAGGTGAGCAAGATCTAATGAAATTTCTAACAGTTTCAGTATGTATTCTTTTAAGTGCGGCTTTCTGATCACTGTCTACTAGCATAATTTCTAAGTCCTTGGCATGTTTACGAATAGTTCTAGGTGGTTTGGGTTCCATGCATCGACGATGGGAGGGGTGGTTTGGGAGGAGTCTTGCTCTTGCAACGAATTGCTTGGTAAGCATCGTGTTGTGCTCCTTTAAGGGTAACATTTCGCTTTCTAGAGCTAAGTGCTCTGTGCCGGCCATTGCTAGGTTTCCTGTTGCGATCCGAATTGCTCTATTTTGGTTTGCCTGTAGTTTTTTCCAGTTCGTCTCGGCCAATTGAGGGGAGTAAATTGGTGCGGCGTAGTTGAGAACGGATCTGGTCATTGTTTTGTAGGTTGCAAGAAGGGTGTTTTTCTGTTGACCCCATGTTCTTCCTCCGAGGGCACGTAGTATATTCAGTCTTTTGGCCTTTCTCTGTTTAAGGTATTCTGCATGTTGTCGGAAGGTGCCGAGTTGGTCTAAGACGACACCGAGTATTTTGGGTGTTTTAGTTGTCGGCAGAAGGGTTCCGTGGATTTCTACCTTGGGTTCTTTTTTACATTCGCCTGTATGGGTTGTGAAAAGGGTGACCGTAGTCTTTTCCTTGGATATGATCATTTTACGTTGTTCCAATTCTTCTACGAGTTTCGGTAGGAAGTGGTTGATCTGATCTTCACAGGTTTCAATACAGGGGCTTGAGGAGAGAATTGATATGTCGTCGGCGTAGGCTGTCATCTGCGTGTTTCCTGTGGGTTGCGGGAGGTTGTTTATGTAGAGATTGAATAAGAGGGGGCTGAGCACTGCTCCTTGTGGGACACCAGATCTGCATGTGAGACGTCGACTGCTTTTTCCTT
>OZ057405.1:27505479-27568651 GCA_964056735.1 Allodiplogaster pararmata
TCCACAAAAATTCAGATTACTCTAATCACGAATTTTCTTATCAGATATAAATCATTTTTAATTTTTTCAGTTCTAAATGCTCCAAAAATGTTGGTTCATAAACGTAATAAAAGGTCAGAAGTCTTGGTTTGTATCGTTCTTGAGCAGTTAAATGTTGTTCAATAGATGAGATTGACAAATTTCGACTTGGTTTTTTTTTTCTTAGACTTTTTTTTTTGTTTTTTAGACTTTAGCAACAACGAAAAAGAAGTTAGTTCATTAGAGCAGTTCTTTAACTAATACACATCATCACTTATTTCTTTCACCTCCGATTTTTTGAAGTTTTTCGATAAAATCTCATAAAAATTTGAGTAACTTAAATTGAGTAAAGGTTGAGTAAAATTGAGTTTAAAAAAACTCCCTTCCAATAAATTTCTCAGTGAATAATTGAAGACAAACTATTTCTACCTTTCCATTAACAAAAATTCGTCATTCACATCGAAATAGAATTTTTTATATGAGACGGAAAATGGAATTGTTAGAGAGAAGATTATATATAGATTAGATTATAGATTATTATAGATTAGCAAGAAAATGTTCAGCAATGCGAGAGTGCGACCTTTGAGAGAGAGCGGTTGATTGAGAGCGGTGCTGGTACTTCTTTTTCCCTTTTGCTCAACAGTTCGTCGAGAGGGCAGCTTCATTTGGAATATGAACAGTGTGTTCATGTAGGCCAGAATGTTCTTGAATGCCAGCTAGGAATGCTTTTTTCATTTAAACTGTTGATTTCCGCGTTTCATCTCTCCTTCTGGCTGGGTTTAAGCTACCTTGTTTCAAATACAGACTTATTGTATGTATGTACACAACCTCGTAAAACCAGTGCTCGCTCGTCCTCTCCCTGTTTGTGTTTTAGAAATGAGACGATTAAGAAAACAAGAAGACGAACTTTTACTGACCCATTCATTTTTCATGAAATGGCCCGGGAGCGGGGTCGAACTAGGGACTCATTATAATCAGGCCACGCTAAGACTCTTCTTGAACGTATGGGTGTGGGTTGAATAATGTCTAATGGGCCCCTTCACTTCCGTGCAAATGAGCTATTATATTTCTTTTTCAAACTTCTAGATCCGATTAAAAGTTTTATAGTCGGCTTCAACCTCGAACCAAGAAATATCTGGAAATTTCAGAAATTATTGTATAAATTCATCACATTGAGTTTTAAATTGTCCGTATCTAGAGGCTGCCCTGAGGTTGCCCTGTCAAAACATGCCCATCACATTCCTTTTGGATTTTATTTTTGTTTAAGTCTGTATTTTTTTTCTCATGTAAGTTGAATAACTTATAAGTATAAACGATTCGAAGAATGGATAGAATTCCACAGTAGAGAACCTGCACATCACTTGGCTGAACTATTTGGACGAGATCATTCAACTTCATGGCCTTTTTTTCCGCCAGGCCATACTCATTCAGAAGATGAACTCCTGCAGAATAAGTCTTAATGTAATACTAGAGGCGATTTCGTGAGAAATCAAAGAAGCTTCACCAGCCTCACTTTAGCGAACCCATTTTTTAGCAATGGTACCCTAATCTTTTGTTCTTTTTTTTTGAAAATGCTTCAAATGCTGAAACATCTTTTGACTTTAGTAGATTTTCGTGTTGTTTCAGAGATTGGAGAACATTAGTCTATCACTTTAATTTTTTCGCAAGAATGTTCATTCCTTGTCTACTTCGTAACTGATATTTATGAAAAATAAGTGCGGAAATTCTAAACGCAAAAAGACCAATGAATCGGAAAATTCTCATGACTCCGATAAGCGGGATATTCGGTTCGTATTGCGAAAATGAATCGACTGAAGCTTATGAGCATAATATATGAATAAAACATCAGCAGAATGACTCTTAAACATAACCACCTTATTCTGCTCGTTTGGCCTGCTCATATCGGAACGCCTACACTAAATTTGAGGCAACTATTATATGAACTAGCAGTTTTAGGTGCTACTATGCAGAATCGGAAGCTATGCTTTGTAGAGGAAGTAATAGAACACACTTTTTGAACATCGATGGGAAGAATTTTAATTGAAGAGTGAGTTAACCATGAAAAAGTGGTACATCGCATTGGATTGAGAACAAAGAAGCCACAATTGTGAAAAAAATGAAGAAAAACGTAAAAGAAGGAGAAAAAACACAGATTCGTTTGAAACAACTGTGGTCATTGCCCCATGAGTTTGTTAATGAAGCGTTTCAGCACGGATTGGTTCTAAATTTACATTTCAAAATTCATCTACAAATACACAATTAAGCACATTAATAATGCGATCGAATTTTTTTGATGTCTTGACTTATTTATGAATCTAATAAGATGATGAATAAATGCATAAATGAACGTTCAAATCTTCAAATAAGTCTGACTAGATTTTACTCACCGACATGCTCGACAATCATCTGCTTATTGAAGCAGATGTGATAAGGGAAGATTCGGTTGAAGTCGCGGAGAACGATCGGCATTCGAATTTTCTTCAAAACTCCTCTTTGAACATCAAGAAGGAGAAAAAATTTTTTCAAAAAAAAAAACATTCTTCCCTTTTCTCATTCTCCTGAGCGGTCGTCATGTAACAACTCTCCCCACTTCTCGTAATTTTCCCTTCTGCATCTTTCAGAGCAACTGGTATGCAATGATTCTTTCCATTTTTGAGTTCCTAATTCGGATCCCTCTGAAGTGACTTAAACCGGAAAACAACTCTGAATTCTGAAATTCTCTTCTCCCCTGTTCCCCAGAAACCCTCTATCACCCCTCTGACTTTTATGCATTTTACATGTGATGTTTCGAAATACTTTGCGTAATAAAACTTCAAAAAGAAAAGAAGAAGTAAATGTTCCACTAATTCTCTAACACCTTCCCACGTATAAACACGAAAAACAAGATTTATTATCAGCGAGTTCTCTAATTGAAGTGATTTGTTTTTAGTTTGAAAATTTGTCGCAATGTTTAACTTTAATTTATTGAATCTTCATTTCAGAATATACTCAAATCAGGAGTAATCCTTCCTGTGCCGAAAAGATCTCTGATGCTACAACACAAATGATTCCAAGGTCACATAGCAAATCATGGACGAAAAACAAAAATCGATCTATCGATTCCTTTCTAGAACCATCAAGTAAGATGAAAAGTCTGAACGAACTTATTAAAGTTTCGAAAAACGAACCATTCCATGACTCAGGGTACCAAATAGCCAGTGAACCAACCATTTCGGATTCCTCAATGATGGCGTCCCGGTTCTTGACCTTCCGGAAGCGATGACTGAGATTCTTCTCCTCTCCCGGCTCGTCTAGTTCAATGCTGAACATGACGTGGTCGACCATGCCCGACTTCCGCCGCTCCTGTGTCCTCTCAAGCACGGCTATCTGAAGGTGGAAGACATCAATACAGTGATAAATGAGACACCAAACACGGTATGTTAGGAAAAGTTTAGAAGAAGCAACAGTGACCGGGAGTGCAATACTTATTGTTTAAGAGTTTTCTTGCGCAAGGCTGAGACGCTTTTACACTCGATTATGATCCTATGACCTCGAAAACGCAAAATATTTATCAAAAAACCTTCCATTGATTTCCTGAAAATCAGGGAGACCACATTTATTAAGACAATGAATGAATACTTTTTCTTGAAAATGTGATATT
Source organism: Allodiplogaster pararmata (assembly GCA_964056735.1). Classification (NCBI taxonomy): domain Eukaryota; kingdom Metazoa; phylum Nematoda; class Chromadorea; order Rhabditida; family Diplogasteridae; genus Allodiplogaster; species Allodiplogaster pararmata. The sequence continues at coordinate 27,509,138 of OZ057405.1, forward strand.
TCGAACTTTTTCGATTATTTGAAAAACAGTTAGTGATTGGTTACGATATTCTCGCCTGTTACGGCAATACATACTTTCCACTGTAACATCGATGGTCAAGTTCATAAGTTTCGACCATTTTTTTAAAAGAAATTAAAAATCAAAAAATTAAAGTGGGTTGACTCCATTAACTTAGGTTCCGTTAAATCACCATTAGACAGCATGGCCTAACCTTAACATTCATTTGAAAGAGAACGTGCGCGACGTTTGACACGAGACCTTAAAAAACGAGGACTGTCTCAATTTGATTTTACCGATGCCAGTAACGGTTGCGTTTGAATTTTTATCTTCCCGGCTGTCAAATGTGTATCTGTAAGGCGGTCCTTAACTGATAAAAGAGTTGGTTCGAGCACTTGGAAGCCTTGTCGTTAATGTCTTTGCATGTGGACTTGTAATAGACTTATACTCGTAATAATGTTCACTTCAGGCTACTTATCATGTGAATTACGAGATAAAAATCTTATTAAAGTATACACTTTTGATGTATCCAATTCATTTATTAGAACACCGGATTTCGTTGAGTGGAAAGAGTCCCAGTTTCCTCAGTTTGGGATTTCGTTGAGTGGAAAGAGTCCCAGTTTCCTCAGTTTGGGATTTCGTTGAGTGGAAAGAGTCCCAGTTTCCTCAGTTTGGGATTTCGTTGAGTGGAAAGAGTCCCAGTTTCCTCAGTCCCAGTTTCCTCGTTGAGTGGAAAGAGTCCCAGTTTCATCAGTCCCAGTTTCCTCGTTGAGTGGAAAGAGTCCCAGTTTCCTCAGTCCCAGTTTCCTCGTTGAGTGGGAAGAGTCCCAGTTTCCTCAGTTTGGGATTTCGTTGAGTGGAAAGAGTCCCAGTTTCCTCAGTTTGGGATTTCGTTGAGTGGAAAGAGTCCCAGTTTCCTCAGTCCCAGTTTCCTCGTTGAGTGGAAAGAGTCCCAGTTTCCTCAGTCCCAGTTTCCTCGTTGAGTGGAAAGAGTCCCAGTTTCCTCAGTCCCAGTTTCCTCGTTGAGTGGAAAGAGTCCCAGTTTCCTCAGTTTGGGATTTCGTTGAGTGGAAAGAGTCCCAGTTTCCTCAGTTTGGGATTTCGTTGAGTGGAAAGAGTCCCAGTTTCCTCAGTTTGGGATTTCGTTGAGTGGAAAGAGTCCCAGTTTCCTCAGTTTGGGATTTCGTTGAGTGGAAAGAGTCCCAGTTTCCTCAGTTTGGGATTTCGTTGAGTGGAAAGAGTCCCAGTTTCCTCAGTCCCAGTTTCCTCGTTGAGTGGAAAGAGTCCCAGTTTCCTCAGTCCCAGTTTCCTCGTTGAGTGGAAAGAGTCCCAGTTTCCTCAGTCCCAGTTTCCTCGTTGAGTGGGAAGAGTCCCAGTTTCCTCAGTTTGGGATTTCGTTGAGTGGAAAGAGTCCCAGTTTCCTCAGTTTGGGATTTCGTTGAGTGGAAAGAGTCCCAGTTTCCTCAGTCCCAGTTTCCTCGTTGAGTGGAAAGAGTCCCAGTTTCCTCAGTCCCAGTTTCCTCGTTGAGTGGAAAGAGTCCCAGTTTCCTCAGTCCCAGTTTCCTCGTTGAGTGGAAAGAGTCCCAGTTTCCTCAGTTTGGGATTTCGTTGAGTGGAAAGAGTCCCAGTTTCCTCAGTTTGGGATTTCGTTGAGTGGAAAGAGTCCCAGTTTCCTCAGTTTGGGATTTCGTTGAGTGGAAAGAGTCCCAGTTTCCTCAGTTTGGGATTTCGTTGAGTGGAAAGAGTCCCAGTTTCCTCAGTTTGGGATTTCGTTGAGTGGAAAGAGTCCCAGTTTCCTCAGTCCCAGTTTCCTCGTTGAGTGGAAAGAGTCCCAGTTTCCTCAGTCCCAGTTTCCTCGTTGAGTGGAAAGAGTCCCAGTTTCCTCAGTCCCAGTTTCCTCGTTGAGTGGGAAGAGTCCCAGTTTCCTCAGTTTGGGATTTCGTTGAGTGGAAAGAGTCCCAGTTTCCTCAGTTTGGGATTTCGTTGAGTGGAAAGAGTCCCAGTTTCCTCAGTCCCAGTTTCCTCGTTGAGTGGAAAGAGTCCCAGTTTCCTCAGTCCCAGTTTCCTCGTTGAGTGGAAAGAGTCCCAGTTTCCTCAGTTTGGGATTTCGTTGAGTGGAAAGAGTCCCAGTTTCCTCAGTTTGGGATTTCGTTGAGTGGAAAGAGTCCCAGTTTCCTCAGTTTGGGATTTCGTTGAGTGGAAAGAGTCCCAGTTTCCTCAGTTTGGGATTTCGTTGAGTGGAAAGAGTCCCAGTTTCCTCAGTCCCAGTTTCCTCGTTGAGTGGAAAGAGTCCCAGTTTCCTCAGTCCCAGTTTCCTCGTTGAGTGGAAAGAGTCCCAGTTTCCTCAGTCCCAGTTTCCTCGTTGAGTGGGAAGAGTCCCAGTTTCCTCAGTTTGGGATTTCGTTGAGTGGAAAGAGTCCCAGTTTCCTCAGTTTGGGATTTCGTTGAGTGGAAAGAGTCCCAGTTTCCTCAGTCCCAGTTTCCTCGTTGAGTGGAAAGAGTCCCAGTTTCCTCAGTCCCAGTTTCCTCGTTGAGTGGAAAGAGTCCCAGTTTCCTCAGTCCCAGTTTCCTCGTTGAGTGGAAAGAGTCCCAGTTTCCTCAGTTTGGGATTTCGTTGAGTGGAAAGAGTCCCAGTTTCCTCAGTTTGGGATTTCGTTGAGTGGAAAGAGTCCCAGTTTCCTCAGTTTGGGATTTCGTTGAGTGGAAAGAGTCCCAGTTTCCTCAGTTTGGGATTTCGTTGAGTGGAAAGAGTCCCAGTTTCCTCAGTTTGGGATTTCGTTGAGTGGAAAGAGTCCCAGTTTCCTCAGTCCCAGTTTCCTCGTTGAGTGAAAAGAGTCCCAGTTTCCTCAGTCCCAGTTTCCTCGTTGAGTGGAAAGAGTCCCAGTTTCCTCAGTCCCAGTTTCCTCGTTGAGTGGGAAGAGTCCCAGTTTCCTCAGTTTGGGACAAAAACTTGGGTGAAAATTTTAAACGAGATGATCATAAAACATTGGAAATATTAGACGACCACGAATCTCATATACATACATCAAATATGTATAACTTGATGAAAAGAGCTTTTAAAATTTTGTTTTGTTTTGTCATGAAAAAAAATTTTTTTTGATGTATTCTTATTAGTAATGTGTTCTAGTAGACTCCAGAGTATTGAAGAGAATAAAAATTTGTTACCTTTGACGATTGGATAGAGCCCTTGCCTATTGGAGAAGTAATGGAGTCGGAGGCTTCCGTCGCTCATAGGCTCACATTTGAATGTGGGTCCCCTCATCTCTGATTGGAACGCGATCTGGTCGATAAAGTAGTGCATCGCGTTCAGGTTGTCCAGAAACTCCTAAATTTTCCCGGCTATTTTTTCAATTTTCAAATTAAACGCTTTATCAAGATCAGCAAGCCACATCGGAGATATAACATCATCGATTATAGGATCTGTTGCGACATGTGACGAATTCACTCCTCAGCGTTCTCTGCCTTCCTTAGGCATTGGGGACCAACCCTCCATCTTCTGTCGCTCATGTTCTGTTGTTGTGTTGAAAATCATCCCAACCAACCAACATCCCAACCCAACAACGAAAACCAACCCATCCCGGCTATTAATGTTGAAAAACAGTTTTTGAAAGTTGTTGTGCTTGATTAAACGCATCGGATGGTGAATCCGGAGACAATACACTTATGTTCTGTGTCTTGCCTAGTTATGCGTTGGAGGAGACAGGAGAACAATGATAAAGCGAAACGTCCGATTCTTCTCTTGTCTCCTCCAACGCATAACTAGGCAAGACACAGAACATAAGTTTTTGAAAGTATGAATTCTATGTTTAAGTATTCTAGAACAATACTGATGTTTGCGTTATAAAAACATTATTTCGAGTTTATCATTGGTTAGACTCTCTATTTATTCCTAATTAGCAATGTATACAGAAAATTGGTGAACTAAATGATGAGATTGGTTATGACAACCCAATTAAAAAAGATAACAAGAAATAGCATACTCTCTAGAGTTACAACTGAAATGACAAACTCTCCATTAGAGTGAAAATTTAAAGGACGAACCCTGTTAAGAGGCAATTAAAACACTGAATTTTTCAGTAGAGTGACTAATAAATTACAAACTTGCAAGTTCTCCGCCATGCAGTTCAACATTTTCTCCCAACCCGTCTCGCACGCGTAGGTCACTAGGAATTCCCCGTACAGCTGCCACATCTCATCGACTGACACATCTTAATTAATCTTCTTCCTTCTACTTTCGTTTTCAGTTTTTTATTGCGATTCTCTTATACGCAAAAAAAATATGCAGAAAGTGGCACAACTAAACTATTTTCGGCGAAGGTCACTAGGAAATCCTTTTGAAAGAAAAAACTATTGTGGACCAGTCCCTCTATAACTGAACTATTGTGGACCAGTCCCTCTATAACTGAACTATTGTGGACCAGTCCCTCTATAACTGAACTATTGTGGACCAGTCCCTCTATAACTGAACTATTGTGGACCAGTCCCTCTATAACTGAACTATTGTGGACCAGTCCCTCTATAACTGAACTATTGTGGACCAGTCCCTCTATAACTGAACTATTGTGGACCAGTCCCTCTATAACTGAACTATTGTGGACCAGTCCCTCTATAACTGATTCAGTTTCAATTCAATCACTTTTCTCTCTTACTTTTGTGATGTTTTAGGCTCTAAAGAATATACTAATGTGTTTGAAAGAAAAAAATTCAAGTATTTGGATGAAAATTTCAATTTTCAAAGTTTTGAAAAAATTCAAATTTTTTTTAGTGTAACAGATTATGGAAATACTCGTAGAAGTTTTAACGTTGAAAACTCGCGGAACCTAAGCCGAAACTTATTTTGACGTTCTTGGCTGATTGTTGAAACGTCATTCAGTTGCATAGTAAACTTTAAGCTCTAACTTATTTGAGCGATTAAAGTTTAGGTTTTGTTAAGTGGAGCAATTTCAATCTTTTGACAACACGTGATTGACTACGAAAGGGGAAGAAAAATTAGTAAGCAAACCACGATTTTAAGGAAGACATGCTCTGTAGCTAGTTTTGACTTTGAAATTTGAACACTCAGCTGAGAACTTTAAAATGAGTTCAGGCTAAAACTTTGCGAACTTTACGAGCAAAACTCCACTTCTGAACAATTTCAAAGTCCATGATAGTTTAGAAGAATTTAATTTTCAACTTGATTTTTTTAACTGAATTTTTGAAGAAAAACATTTTCAAACTCTTTTTGCATTTTTTGGAGTGTAAACTAGAGTATTCCCTACTCCTCGTTGATCTCAAGCAACAGATTCTTATACCGAGCAGAGGAGCGGATTGTTCGCATAAACTTGTGCAAAAATTGTGTGGTGTGAAGGGAACCGAAGCCGTGACCTTTCGCGTTCCGGGCGAATGCTCTACCCACTGAGCTACACACGCACACATGATAATGCACATTTAAGGCCCATACAACATGCCCCCCTCTCAACACCGAGGTCTCTCGAGGTCTAGGGTCAGAGGTCTAGGCGCCTTTGTTTCTGCGAACTAGCTCATGCTCGGGTTTTTCTTCTTTTTCACTTTTTTTTCTCTTTTTATCCTCTCTTCTCATCCCGGTTCGGCCCCCATGTAAACTAGAGTATTCCCTACTCCTCGTTGATCTCAAGCAACGGATTTTTATACCGAGCAGAGGAGCGGATTGTTCGCAGAAACTTGTGCAAAAATTGTGTGGTGTGACGGGAACCGAACCCGTGACCTTTCGCGTTCCCGGCGAATGCTCTCCCCACTGAGCTACACACGCACACATGATAATGCACATTTTTAAGGCCCATACAACAGGAGCCTGAAATATTAGACAAAAAAATAAAAATACTTCAATTGAAACTGAGTCAATTATGAAGGTACAGCAATATTTTACCTTCGCCCCATTTTTTTCTTCATAGAAAAGGTTTTTTTCTACTACATACTACCCTCTTGTTCACAATTTATAGAGCAGTCGATTATCTATTTTCTCTCTGCTTGTCTCTCTTCATCTGATCTACAAGATAGAACCCGGCTCCTAGCAGGAATTGGACACCTTGAAGCCGCATCGTCCAAACCATATCAACTCCCTTTTTCACTTGTAAGACCTAAAGATGTTTAGTTTTTGAAGCTTTGACAATAACGACTTTGACATTGACATCGAAATAGAGCGTTAGAATTGAATTGAATTGAAACTACCCATACAAACAGTTTTCCTTGTTTTTTCTTGGGTTATCTTTCCAAAATTACATGTGTATTTACTAGCCTTGATAGTTCGAGAATTTCCGTAAACCCTTCAGCTAAATTTTCGCATCACCTTGCTCATGAATAAAAAGGACAGACCAGGCTTGAAAAACTTGGCTATTGGTCATGGCAGAAACTTGGATGGACAGTCGAAACCTTGATCGAGCGCTTCAACCACTCATTTTCCTAGTCACGGTACTATATGAAACGCTCCGAGTATTTTCTCGACGACAGTCAAATGCTTCTCTACATGAAGCGTTTCCTGACCAAGAGAAGCGGCAGCAACGCGGAAAAGTTTCATAGTCTCCGCATCGTCGTAGTAAGTCTGAATTCCGAATTCTTCCTGAGGATCGAAGCCGGCCTTTTTACTGAAAAGGCGAGACGTTATTGATTGAACAAAAATTATTCGAAATCAATGGCGCAACGTCGGAAGAAAGCGAAAAGTCACTTTGAAATAAGGAGTGCTAGTAAGTGTACTAAGTGTACTATAAAAAACTTAAAACTTTCTACTGTTTACACAAAAAAATTTACTCATTTTACAGCTCAGGTGAGTTAAGATTTTATTTTCACTGTTTTTTCAACTTTGTTTCAATAATTCTCATTTTCATTGCAAGTAGAATTAGGAAAAACCTTCTTTCTAAAAGAATTTTTGAGTAGCGTAAAATATTTGTTCTGAGCTGAGGTTCTGTTCTGAGGTATGACAAGCATTACTCTCGAATTACCAACAGAATATCAGCCAAGGCTTCAGCTCCAAACTTCCGAAGGATGAGATTCGAAAGGCACACATGAGTCCATCCAATCTGAAGAAATGATTAAGTTGATGAGTCCTTTAGGTTTTCATTAATGCTACATAAGTCAAAGTCAGTACTATGATTTCACTTTTCTCATCACACATATCGTTATTCTAAACAATAAGAAAGTAATTAAGTTTGTTCTTTTTGAATTAGTTTACTTTTTTGATGTACTCAATGCTTCAACTAATAAGTTCTCAACGGAATAGAAGTTCAATGGAAGGTATTCAAACCATTAGTATTGATGGGGTCCTAGTCGAGCTTTTCCTGTGTCACTGACTGATAGAAAAGAATTTGGTTTCTAAGGCTGATGAGTCCTGAAGATGAAAGCAAGGTAAGGGTTGTGGTATATGAATGAGAAGAAGTAAGAATATGGATTGGGGCAAATATGCTGAGAACGAAGTATCACCAGAAACATCCTTAGTTGACGGCTATTTTATGTAATAAGAAAGGAGAAATGAAGATTGCGTGACAACTTCACTAAATTGCTCATAAAGTCACGTTCCGAATGAGTCTTTGAACGAGAAAGAGAGAGAGAAAGAGAGAGCAAACAGAAAAATGAGCAATCCGAGATGTTTTCTTATGAATAGTGAGATACACTTTAGGACACAATATAAAGATGAATTAATAAGATTATGATTTAAAATAAAACCCAATGCTCCGCGACACCATAAAGATTTGCTGATGCTTGCTACTCTTTTCGAAGGGCGATGACAGGTAAACACATTCACTTTTGCCGTTGCCGCATGAACACCGAACCTATCACGGTGGATTTACCCGATTAAGTGTATTTCGATTTATTTATTTATTTAATTAATTATTCATTTACACCATTAGGTGTGACACTAAAATAGGTCGAGAGAACAAATAATAATTAGAACGCACTTCCCACAAAAGGAGAGAAGAACAAAAAAACAGACATTACATCACGAGGTCACAGTAAAGAGGCAAGAACAGCATTCAAACTTCAAAAAAAGAACAATAACTTAGTGAGAAAGCAAGGGGATGCGAGAGAGGAGGGCTGAAGATGGGACTTCGTTGTCTTCCTTCATAAGCAGTTGAAGAAGAATAGAAGCGGAGGAATACCCAAGGACCACTGTTACATTGTACACTCGGGGGTTGCCAAGCCTCGGCAAAATTTGACCGTGGAGGTGGTCACATATATGACGCCAGATGGTTAACTCACATAGAAACAAAGGAATTTTCGAAAGAAACCACGATTACTTTATTGAGACTTCTCAGATTCTCCAAGACTTTTTGGTTGTCACATCATCGATCTTTTCCTACCATCGATCAGGGGTTAAATGGTCATGTAAGACCCTATGCCGTTTGACCAAAAAAGGGGGACCGTTTGACCAAAAAAGTTTTAGCGGGTCTCTGTTGTTTCATCATAAGAGGGGACCCTACATGACTTTTTGATTCAACAACAATTTCTCTCTGTAATCATTCATCATGATTACCATAATAAATTCTAAGTTATAGTGCGTTCCGAGTGCAATCACCCGGTATTCATTATTACATGCTTAAACATGTTCATTATTCGATATGTTCTCTTTCCTAGAATGGCTTATTCATCTTTTCTTTGTAACTTGTTCTACTTCTATTTATTCATAGTTTTCTGGAGGAAATACTCATTACCAAGATGCTCCCGGTTGAGGAACACTGCAAACTGCTGACCAGACAGTATTTCGCAAAGTGCGCCTCACCTGATCATCCATGCCACGCCGTATACACGCGCCCTCCCGGAGCGAGAGACATGTAGCAAACTCTGAAGAGCTTCAGTACACACGCAGTCGAACGCGCCATGCACAACGCATGTGTGAGGTGGATGTCCCTGTAACCTAAAATAATAGTGTGTTAAATCGAGAGACTTTTTCTCTGACCGCAAAGAATCACTCCAGCTGATCTTTATCTCTATTTCTCTATTTATCTTTCTTTCTCTCACTTTTTTCTCTCTCTCTTTCTTTCTCTCTCTCTCTCTCTCTCTTTCCCTCTCTCTTCTCTCTCTTCCTCTCTCTCTCTTTCTCTCTCTTCCTCTCTCTTTCTTTCTCTCTCTCTTTTATCTCTCTCTTTATCTCCCTTTCTTTCTCTCACTCTCTCTCTCTCTCTCTCTTTATACTCTGTCAGATATTTTTTCTCTGAATCTCTTAAAAACATAACCAGCCATGATGCTTTTATCTGCGTCTCTCAATATTACATGCTATTTTCTTTTACGCTCTCTATCGTTTTTTCTCTTACAGTGTAGTCTTTCTCAGAAAGACACACTTTTTATACACTCTCTCCGATGTGTATTTTTGAATCTTTTATTAGACAATTTTTATCACGTGTTTCCAATAATCACTTCATACGTGCATAATCTATGGATACGATCTTGGAAGGAAGCCATCTCCTACTCTCGCAACTTGCACTCTTTGCGGTAAAGAATACGTCACGTATTCTTCCGCCTTTGTAGAACAAAGAACACAAAGATTAGCAACAACATTTTATCATCTCAAAGACAAAACGAAACAAACATAAAATGAACTGAATAGCTTAGTATTTTATTACTTAGAGGAAAAAACAAATCGAGTAAAAACAAATCTAGTTTCAACAGTTCATTTGGAAAAAATCTATATTCAGTCAAGGGTTATGTATATTTTTCAAGACGATATTGAAAAATGTGTCACAACCGCTCTTACGGTTGGTGTAGACGCAGGTGGAACACAAAGGTACCACCAGACAAGGCAACCCCTCATGAACGACCTCCTTGTTCACAAGTGGAAGACGCTCACCACAGGCCTGGCAAAGCTGTAGCAACAGCATATGTGAACGTGTCTGGCCTAGATATTGTTGGGAAAAAGTAGCCAGCTTCTCGTCTCCTTTTATGGGGCGATATGGCACCTTCAATAATGTCAGAATTTGATCACAACGAAAAACATTTAATATCATATCTGCCAACTGTAAAATTAACCTCATCAAGCCGTCTCTCTTTCGTCTTGGGCTCTTCTACAACCTGGAAAAAAAGGTTATTTATTCTCAATACCTTGTGAATCAGTTGAAAGCCTACTTCATCCTTAAATATGTTATGAATCAATTTAAACCTTCATCTTCCTTTTGTCGCTTTTCTTCTTGTCCATGTTTTTGCCCATCTCATTCTCGACTTTTGGGGTGTCCATCCTGATTAACTGGAAAAAAAAGGTTTGTGAAAAAAGATGATAAAAACCGAAAAATCTTTGAATAAGACAAAAGTAGAAAACTAACATATTCTGAAAGCGTTTTGGTTGGGGTCCGGAAGGGGTAAATTTCTGAAATAATCAAAATTTCCAAAGTAAGAGAAGTAATGAAATGTCAGAGATAGATGAAGGACAAAAAAAACAGCACAACAGCTTGACCTTACATCCGATCATGAATGAAGCTAAAATATGTAAATGTCAAGTTTCCGGTTAATGAAGCTAAAAGAGCTAAATATCAAGTTTCTGGCCGATGATTATTGTTATCAGCTTATGCAATCTCCAGACATTCCATTAGCGAAGCTTGAGATCACTGAACAAAGAGAGGGTAAGAGAAAGAAATACTGTGTGAAAGAGAGAGAGAGAGAGAGAGAAACCGGAAGATGCGGGAGGAGGGGGAGAGTGATTGTTTTGATAACTATAAGATGACTGATTGACGTTAACTTACACTTGAAGGTGTGAAAATTGAAGACGACTTTGCTTCCTTTCTCAATGTTGAAGACGTATTGAATCGGCTTCACCTTCTCGATACTTTCTTTAGATTCGTTAACCTCGCAACAAAAAAGTCATTAGTATTTGTTCTTTAGACCTAGGTTCAATATTACCAACCTTCTCGTATCCTTGTCCGTCAACACGAATCTTCTTTTCGGCTACGGGTCTTCTTGTATTTTCTCCGGATAAGAACCAATCTGTCAACTGAATTATTATGTTATTAATTTGTCTAAAAATTCCAGATAACTTACGTCAGATCGAGCCTCGGCCATGGACGCTTATCAGAATCCTGAAATGGTTCTACTTTAATATTTTGATAATAAACAAACATTTTAAACACAACGTTTTTTTAGAAGATGCCGTGCACTTATGAGGAGTACCTCGAAATGCTGGAACAGGATAGAATACAGTATGGAGGCGGGCCCTCAACATCCTCGGATGTTGAGATGCAGAGTTTGGAGTCCTCTACCTTTGAAGAAGATGACTCTGACAAAGAGCAGACTGAAAAGGTATATCTTCATATAACACCAAAAACAGTAAATAATTGTACAAAAGAATGTATTTTAAAGAATTGTCTCGATATGTCCTGAGCAATGTGAGGGACTTTTACATTTTATCATTCTGAAAAAACTAAACATTTTACCCGAAAGTTTCCAGGAGGAGATGCCTTGCCCTTATGAGGACGTCGAGATGATGGAGCAGGACAGAATACATTATGGAGGGGGACCCTCTACATCTTTGGATGTTGAAATGCAGAGTTCGGAGCCCTCATCCTCCGACGAAGATGACTCAGACGAGGATCAGATTGAAAAGGTAAATCTTGAGAAAATATCATTTGATAATAGTACTAAAGAATGCGATTATTATTATTAATTAAATATTAATTATTTATTATTGTTATTATATTTATTATTATTATTATTGTTATTATTATTATTATTATTATTATTATTATTATTATTATTATTATTATTATTATTATTATTATTATTATTATTATTATTATTATTATTATTATTATTATTATTATTATTATTATTGTTATTTATTATTATTATTATTTATTATTATTATTTATTCTAATTATTATATTTACTAAAGATTATTATTATTAATTGTACTAAAGAATGCGTTTTAAAGGACTGTCTCATCGTGAACGGCGTCCAACATGATGTGAGGGACTTTTACAACCTCACCGCGGAAGACAACAGCTACTCTAAAAAATTTGGAGTAGTTCAAAAGAACTTGACCTTCAGGCTGAATGAGTTGGCCAATGGCACGTCCTCCATTGAGGACCTCTTCGACAAGGTTAATAACATAATTTATTGAGTTATTATTATATCCATGCATACTCAATATCAACATTAGAAAAGGCGTTTTTTACAGGTAGTCCACGACCTCGTAGAAACATCGAAACCGGCAGGGGGCAATTTGTACGTGTCCGTGGGCGTCACACAGGGCGGAAGCACAAAGAACTTTGGGATGAGGGCCGTCCCTTATCCGAGGTTCAGCGCCTCTACGCTTCGGCGCGAGATGACAATCGCCGAGACGAGTACCGGCATCATCGCCCCATTGGTTCTCGGAAACGTTAGTGAACATTCGAATCCTTGTTTCACTTTTCTCACCCCCCGAATGTACAATTTCAGCTTGAAATGCGTGTTTCCTGGGTGGACATGCCATCAGGATCGGGTAGACCGGCCAGCAACGCGTCCCCTCGAGACGACAACATCACCAAAGTCATAGGTTCGTGTTGGTGAAATTACAATTTTGAACTATTGGGTATACATACTAAATTTTAAAACAGATGTACGAGAACGATATGCTAAACAATTGTGTTGATTAAGGGAACAACTGCCTCCCGAAAGCCATCGTCGTAGGCATTGCCTACTTGAATCGGGAAAGAGACTTCCCCAAATGGAGGTCCCTCTCCCGATACGCAAACGCACAAAAGAGCAACGCTCTGGAGCTACTCAACCGACTGGGCCTTCCTGAAAAGAAGTCGTATGACCTTGCCGATGTCAAGGAGATGCAAGAGAGGCTTACCGACTACCAGCTCATAGTATTTGATGGAGCCAAGCATCCATTATTCCGAGGCCCCTTCGCTGGAGATGGAAAGGTTATTGGACTGCGACTCAAGACTAACCACTACGACCACATCAAGAAAATCCCTGCATTCTTTGGTTAGTTGATAGTTTAATGTTTTAATAATCAAGACCCAAAAGAGAAAAAAAATTTTGTTAGTTGACAGTTTAATTTTTTAATTACAAAGATTCACAAGAAAATTCTTTGCAGACAGAGAGTACTATTGCGGGAATTGCAACTCGATCTACATGAACAGAGATGCCCATTACAATTGCCCCCTGAGATGCTCTCTCTGCACCCACCCGCGCATCGAAGAGTGTAGTGGCCAGCTACATAAAGAATGCGCTCGGTGTCGATTTGTCTTCAATAACGAGGACTGCTTCAAACGTCACTTGGAGCAGGGTGTCCGAGGAGGTGCATCAAGATGCGAGCGCGTCCAAATCTGTGAGATGTGTAATCAGGTTATTCAATTTACTTGATTTGTTCACCCTGGAAAAAAGCGTTACTACATATTTTTTGTAGTTGATCAACGAAGGACGGACAGGGCGAGCTCACGTATGCGGCATGTCATTTTGCCCTCGATGCAAAACGGATATGCCTAAAGACCACCCCACATGCTTCATTGCACCAGCGAGCCCCATCTCCTCCAGATTTCGACTCAAGACCATCGCCTTCGATATTGAGGTAGTACATTATTTTTTTTCAAACTAGCTCTCTCACCAGCTCTCTCAAAACTAACTCTCAACGAATCATTTGTTCAGTCGACAGTCGTGAGCGAGAATGGCAAAAACGTTCACAAGCCGAACGTCATCATTGCCATCCGCTCGTGCAGTGCATGTAAGCACACCACGCCAGAGTCTCACGAGTCTCAAGAATCGTGCAACCAATGCGGAGGGCGTCGTGTCCATATATGGCATGGTTTGGATGGATGCAACAGGGACCTTGTCAGCGAGTTCGTAAAGTGGCTGAATCTGAAGGAAAACCGTAACGCAACGGTTCTCGCGCATAACCTAAAGGGGTAAGTCAAATTTCTTACTCTCTTGACACTCATTGATTTCTTTCGTTTTCTATCCCTCTTCAATCATGTATTGCTTGAGGTATGACGGCCAATTTCTGCTGAGAACCATGATGTCGAGCGACGATGTCCCGAGTAAGATGATTCTCTCGGGACTGCATATGGTCAACAGGAGCGTGCGGTTTGTGGACACGCTAAACTTCCTGCAGATGCCACTCGCATCGTTCCCCAAGGCATTTGGAATACCGGAGCTAAAGAAAGGTTTGTTGTATTCTCTTTCAAGTACAGTTGATGTAAAATATTTTCAATTTAGGGTATTTCCCTCATCTCTTGTAAAATATTTTCAATTTAGGTTACTTCCCCCATCTCTTCAACTGCCCTCAAAACTACAACTACATTGGAGCCATTCCGGACTCCACCTTCTACAATCCCACTCAAATGAAGGAAGAGGGAAAACAGCAGTTTTTGGAGTGGCATGCGGCTCAAAGCGGAGTACAATTCAACTTTCGGCAGGAAATTTTGGCCTACTGCTACTCTGATGTAGCTTTGCTCAGCAGAGGAGCAACGGCCTTCGACACGGAGTGCTTCCGTATATCGGGCACCCACGTTTTCCATGAGAGTGTCACAGCTGCAAGTGCAGCGATGCTCATCTTCCGGAGAAATTTTCTGAAAAAGGAAAATCTGGCGATTGAAGCACCGATACTTCCATGCAAGAGGCAGAGCATCATAGCCCTCAAGTTTCTGGCGTAAGTTACTCAAATAAATTTCAATCTCTTTGTGCTTTGTTCAATTTTAAACTATTACAGATACCTTCGTGAGACGAAGGGACAAAGGATTCAGGATGCAACGCACGGAGGGGAACACAGAGTCCCCGGAACAAGATACCACGTGGACGGCTACATTCCTAGAGAGGGCAAGAAGCCGGTCGCTATCGAGGTTAGCTGATAATGTTGAAACATTTGGGTTTTTAAAACAATATTTTGTAGGTACATGGATGCTACTACAACGCATGTACATGCTCGTACCAGGATGACGCCGTCATACTAGGCCGCACCGCTGCCGAAATAAGACGTGACAACAAGTTGAGGCTCAGCGTACTCGAGCCAAACTACAAGGTGAAGGTCTACCGAGAGTGCGAAATCAACAAGATGCTGCGTCGGGACGAGGAAATGAGGACAATCTTCATGAAGCATCGAATTCTAGTAAGTTTTATTTTTGTTTTATCCTTAAATGACTTGCCTATAAATTTATAATTGAGGAGCCTCTTGATATCAACTATGCATTCTTTGGCGGAAGAACCGAGACGTTCAAACTGCACGCAAAATGTCAAGAAGGATGGAGCATCCGTTATCAAGATGTTTGCAGGTTACTGATTATCTCTTTGTCATGGTATTTTTTTTTGTTCAACAATCTACTTTCAGCCTGTACCCGTTCACGAACAAGTACAAGCCCTATCCTATCGGTGTTGGAGTCTACGTTTCTGGAGAGGATATCCCGTGCCCAATCAACGATGCACAAGATTTGGGCGTAAATGGATTCCTCAAGTGCAGAGTATGTTTTCTTGATGAACTTTTAACGCTTTCCTGTTACTTATTTACAATCTTATTGTTCAGGTATTGGCACCATCCAATCTACATCTACCGGTTCTATGTATGAGAGTGGGAGGAAAGTGCATCTACGCACTATGTCAACAATGTGCTCTGGAAAAGTCCCCAGAGAGAACTTCATGCTCGCATACGGATGAGGAGAGAGCTTTCGAAGGAACATGGGCAACGGAGGAGATCAAGCTCGCCTTGAGAACTGGCTATACAGTTCTGAACGCCTATGAGGTAGTCCCTTTTCATATATATACATATATCACAGTCATTCATTACTACAATTCAGGGAAGACATTATGAGAACTGGAGTCAATACGAGATGAATCCTGAAAGCGGGCATGTACGTCACGGCATTCTCTCCGAGTACATGAATACATTTGTGAAGCTCAAAACGGTTAGTGATTTTAATTATTGTTTAGTAGTGTGTTGTTGATTCTCATATGATCTTTTCAAAAAAGAAGCTGTTTGAAGGAGGCAAGCGGATGGCCCAGAGACGTTGGCGATGACGTCATGAAGCAGGCCGAATATATTGAGGCCTTCAAGCGAAGAGAAGGAGTGACGCTCGACCCTACAAAGATGTTGCCAAACAGCGCAGCAAGACAAGTCGCCAAACTGATGCTCAACTCCTTGGTAAGATTCTTTCTGTGTATTAGATAATTACAAACAAATTTTTCTGAATTTTCAGTGGGGAAAACTCGGAGAACGCTCGGGAAGGAAACAGCAGGAAATGGTTATCTCCCTCGAAAGACTGCACAGCCTTCTGATCGAGGCCGAGACCGAGGTTGGGGACATTATTGTCCTCACCGATGAGAAGCTCTGGGTCTCCTTCAAGAAGAAGACTGGCCACTCCGAGCCGATAAGCACAACTTCCCTGGCGTCGGCAGTGCTCACGACGGCTTATGCGAGAGTGACACTTTACAATATCATCTCGCGTGTGCAAAGCTCCAGACTGCTGTATTGTGGTTCGTTTAAATTTTTTCGTTTTTCTTTGCTGTATATTCCAATTCTTTTTGTTTCAACCCTATTTTTTTTTAGACACGGATTCGGTCATCTACCTTCACAAAGACAGTGAAGTGGACCCCCTGGAGGAGCTGAAGGGGAACTTTCTCGGGGACCTGACGGACGAAATTCCTGGAAAAGGAACAGAGTTCGTGTCGCAGGGACCCAAAGCCAATGCATACAAATACGTCACGCATGACGGCATGGTGAGAGTTTTACATTCATTGGGTCATGAGGATTTCAAATTGGAGAAACACGTCTTGATTTCTTGCAGGAAAAGAGCGTGGTAAAATGCAAAGGCTTCCCTCTTACGTCCGAAGCATCGCAGAAGATCCATTTCGAGCAGATGCGACAGTTTGTAAGGGAAATGAAGAAAGGTGAGAAACCTTTCCCGGTCACAGTCGTCTATGACCGAATAGTCACCGAGAGAAGTCACGCGGTGACATCTCTTCTTCAAAAGAAGAAGTTGAACGCCGTGTTCGACAAAAGGGTCATCGTCCGGGGGACGTACAACACAACCCCATATGGATATAAGGACTGATCTCATATGATTAAACCTGTTCATTGTTACTATCCATTTCCTTTATTGTGATGCTTCTCGAGTGGCCGTCCACAATGTTGATGTGTGGGCCTAGTGGTTGTGGTAAAAGTACCCTTGTACATCGTATAATTAAGTCTCCTGAACTAGTTTATGAACAAATACCAAAATGTATATACTTTTGTTATAACGAATATCAAAAAGGTTATGATGAATTTGCCAACCTTGATAGAGTAACCATGTGTTTAGGCCTTCCACAACTAGAAAATCTTAAAAAATTAATGTCAACCCCCGCTTTGCTGATTCTTGACGATTTGATGGTTGCTCTCGATAAATGGCCTGATGCTGAGAAGCTATTCACTGTAGCCTCTCATCATTACAATATGTCGGTTATTGCTGTTGTGCATTCCTTGTTTTATTCTAGAGTGATACGTAATTTAAGAATAAACTCTAGTTATCTTTGTCTGTTTAAAAACAATTCGGATCAACTCACTATACGTAATCTTGCCACTCAACTCTACCCTACCAATAGAACGTTTTTCATAGAGTGTTACGAGGACGCAACCCGTGAATCTCATGCTTATCTTTTCGTTGATTTACACAAGAATACAGATGTCAAATTCCGTCTGCGCACAAGTGTTTTTCCTTTGACTGATCGGGTTATTTGTTATCTTCCCAAATGAAGCGAACGGTTTGGTCTGAACAGTGTATCAAGAGCATTGCTTCTCTATCGAAAGACAAAGAATTCAAACAAGGATTACAAAGATTGACAGATAATGAAGTGATCTGTCTTATTGAAGCTATTTGTAACATTCTCTATGGAAATGTTCCGATTCCTAAGAAAACATGTAAAACTATGAAAAAGTTTGCGCCAGTAATGCGTAAACTTGCTCCTAAAAGAAACATTCAAAAAGCAAAGAAGACCCTCATCCAGATTGGGGGAGGATTCATTGGACCTATCATACCGATACTTGTGAGCCTGGCGAGTACTTTACTCTCCAATGCCCTCCTTCAATAAAATGGTGTTAGTGCCTGAAGAAAGGTTAGCGGCGCTCTCTTCCATCAAACCGGAAACCCAAATTGAAAGAATAGAGAGAGAATTACGCAGTTTGCTCTCTTCGACAGAGAGTGATGATAAACGTCTGAGATTGTATCAAGCCCTTCTCCAGCAACTCACGTCAACTATTCATAAAAATATAAATTATCAAGATGCAGAACAAAACTGGCAGGGAGAGATGTCGACTCACGTTCCAACTAATGCTGGTAGTGTAGAAACAACACCTTCCTCTATAAAAACTCTTGCTTTAACCCAGAATTCTGAAAACTTATCGACTAAACCTGATCCAATAAATGAAGAGAAAAAAGAGAAAATTTATTTGGATGAATTGAAATTCACAAATGCTACAGTAAAGTCAAAAGCTGATTTGAAAGTTGAACATTTAAGAAAATTTCCCGAAATTTTTATAATAAACGACAAAGGGAAAATTGACTTGGAAAATGAAGAATTTGACGTTTTGCCGATAATTTCGGATCTCTCTAATAGATGGCGGAGTCGTTCGACACCTCCTATGGGTAGCGAAGAGTTTGTTCGAGCACTTGTATCCACAGGATTTCCTGTTGAGCAGATTGCGAACAAGAACCGATCAGATTTTGCTGTGAGCAAATGGTTTCCAAGTCAGTAGACTATAAATTGGAGCAGATATATTCAGACATCCAAAACCCCGGAGGTTTTAGAGGAGTGACTGCTTTGCTAAAAGCAGCCAATAATGTTGGCATTAAGGTGACTCGTGAAGAAGTGAAGAGATTTCTGCATCAAAGTGATACATACACGGCCCATTATCCGTCTAGAACAAAGTTCAAAACAGGCCAAATTCAGTCGACGGGGCTTGACAGCGATCATCAAGCTGATCTTGCTGTTCTTATTGATCTGAAGAGGTATAACAAGGGCTATTCGTACATTCTCGTTGTTGTTGACGTCCTCTCTCGATTTGTGATGTGTGCACCCCTCAAAAACAAAACTGGAAAAGAAACTGCGACTGCTTATACAGGGTGGTTCATAAATAGTGTTACAAATGTTTGAGAACATTTCCTGAGGAAGTGACCGCACGTAGCGGTCACTTTTCTTGTTTTTTCCGATTCCCCGTAATTTTTTATACGTGTCAAGTGAGTTTCGATTGAATCCATCGATGTTTAGGGTAATGACAGCGTCGAATCGCTTGCGAACTGCGATCATTCGCCTACACACTCTTGGCCACGCCCCTGCTCGCATTGCTGAAACGCTTCGCCTGCCTCGCATGACAGTGTATCGAGCAATCAAACGATTCGAGGAGCTTGGCACATCTTTTAACCGTCCAAGGCGAGGTCGTCCTCGCACTGCTCGCACGACACAACTCATCGAAACCGTTCGGAGTCGGATCAACCGAAATGCACGACGAAGCATCAGACAGATGGCGCAGCAGCTCCCGATGAGCCGAACTTCATTGGGACGAATAGTCACGGAGGAGCTGGGACTCAGGTCGTATCGTACACGGAAGGCCGCTTTTCTGTCGGCTCGCAACAAGTCGGAAAGAGTCAAAAGATGTCGCGACCTTCTTCGTCGTACGCAACAAGGCGAACATTTCAATATGGTGTTCTCTGACGAAAAGCTGTTCACCGTGGAAGAAGTCCACAACTCCCAAAACGTCAGAGTGCTTGCGAAGGACGCAGAGCAAGCCGATAGCAAGGGTAGAACGGTCCAACGCAGTGCACATCCAACTCAAGTCATGGTCTGGGCGGGGATCTGCGCAACAGGAAAAACACCGCTTGTTTTCGTCGAGAAAGGCGTCAAGATCGACACGGAATACTATCTGAAACATGTTCTGCAAGACGTGCTCCATCCATGGTCTCAATCGCATTTCAATCAGAGGACATGGACCTTTCAACAAGACTCAGCACCAGCCCACAAAGCTAAAAAGGTTCAAACGTGGTGCAAGGAAAATTTTCCCGGCTTCATCACAACAGCAGAATGGCCGGCCTCATCACCCGACCTGAACCCGCTCGATTATTCCGTTTGGGCCTACTTGGAGTCCAAGGTTAACTCTCGCTCCCACCCAAATATTGATTCTCTGAAGAATGCCCTTCAGGCAGAATGGGACAACATCGGAGTCGAATACCTTCGTACAGTGGTGGAGGCGTTCCCAAAGAGACTTCGAGCTGTAGTTCGGGCAAAAGGAGATCGTTTGAGCTGAACTTTTGCGTGAATGTTGACATTTATGTTTTTGATAAAATATGTTAATTTGAGAAGATTTTCTCTGTTTTGAAAAAAGGTATAACAATTCCAATTTGTAACACTATTTATGGACCACCCTGTAATGGTATACTTTACTCTAGCGGAAGAATTCCGTTCAGACTATACACTGACGAGGGAAAAGAGTTTTTAAATACACATTTTCAAAAACTTTTGAGTGAAAAAGAGATAATACATAAGAAACCAAAGAACCATAATGTGAAGTGTGCGCTTGCTGAGAACGCTGTGAAGCGGGTCAAAACCCGTCTGTATCGTGTGTTCTCTGAGAATAATACATATTGTTGGATAGATGTACTACAAGATGTAGTACATTGTTTGAACGTCTCACCGATCAAATCTATCGGAGGCATACCACCCGCTGATGTTAATCATGGAAACATGGAGAAAGTGTGGCAAAAACTATACGGAGAAGAAAAGTATAAAACTCCTCAACATGTGTTTCGTGTTGGAGACACGGTCAGACTTTCCAAGTTTAATACATTGTTCAAAAAAGGTTATAAAAACGGGAGCTATCCGGGAGCGAGCGTGTTTTAACACGCTCGCTCCCGGATAGAGGAGAGATGGTTGCATGGGTTCGAGTCCCCTCGGTGACTAGCTTTTTTTCCGTGCGGTGGTTTGATCAATTTGTCTTCTCTACCAGGCGTCACTGCCTTAAAACTGTGTAACTGAGCATTTGAAGAGTTATAAAAACACCTTCACATTAGAAGTTTTCAGAATAAAAAAATTATTATACAAGGATCCT
Organism: Allodiplogaster pararmata; assembly: GCA_964056735.1. Classification (NCBI taxonomy): domain Eukaryota; kingdom Metazoa; phylum Nematoda; class Chromadorea; order Rhabditida; family Diplogasteridae; genus Allodiplogaster; species Allodiplogaster pararmata. Next base: position 27,530,118 of record OZ057405.1, read on the forward strand.
CCTGTTTATATCATTGAAGACTTGAACGGTGAGGAGATTGACAGTATTGTTTATGAGCCTGAACTCGTCAAGTACGTTCCTAAACAAGAATTTAAAATTGAGAAAATTTTACGTAAACGGCAGAAAAATAAAAGAACTGAGTTACTGGTAAAGTGGTTAGGTTATCCATCCAGTTTCAATTCTTGGATACCTTCCGGCGATGCAAGAAGAATCCGGTAACTCTTGGCATTTGGGTACCACTTCTTGCTCAAGAGCTTTAGTTGTCTACGTCGCTCAAGTCATGTTAATCTATGCTGTAGTTTCGGTTTCTATATATAACCTAACATTCTCGAATTGTCCTGATAACAAATTGTGGAATGCCATTCTTTCTTCCTGTATAGGGTATCTACTACCATCTCCATCCATCACTCTTAACAAATTATGAAGGACTTTTACTTAACTCTTTTAAGTAACACTCGTAAAGAGGATGTGATTTCTAAATTTCGCGTCAAATTACCTTCTTCAATTACTTTGCTTGAGGATTACGAAGTTGCGCTAACAGAGATAATTTACCCAAATACTTTCGACCTTTTGACAGATAGAAGGGAAGATGATAACTTCAATGATAACACGATATTTCTGAAAGATTTCAACGGTAGTGTTGGAACTGTGGCTGTGACTCCATGGTCTTACAAGTCAGGATCCGACTTGGTTGGACAGATAAACTACTCTTTGAATGAATTCTTCAGTTTTAAGTATAATACGAAACACATGAACATGCTATATTACAACCCATATACGAGAAAATGTGAAATAACTCTACCTGAACAGATTGGAAGAGTAATTTTTTCTAAACGTTTCGCCTATCTTTTGGGTATTAAGGAAACAATAGAACATCGGTCAACCTACATTTCTTCTCATCCTGTTCATGTAGCTAAAGAAATGATGTTCATTTATGTCAATATTGTCGAGAATCAAATGGTTTCTAATGTTTTGTGTCCACTTTTGAAAGTAATAGCCACAAACGGAGAATTGGGTGAAAATATAAACGTTTCATTCACAAGACCTCAATATGTCGCCGTTCGCTACAGAGACTTTGAATACATTACTGTTGATATCAAGAACGATCTTGATGAACATATAAATTTTCATTCGGGAAAGATCTGCATGGTACTTCATTTCAAATCTAAACGTTCGGCAGAGTAGGTATGCATGTACCTTTTAATCCCGACTCTTGTATTGACTGGTACGATGTGTTTATTGAGCAAGCACGTCAGAGTGGTTCAGGATTTCGTGGTTATCCTTATCAGCGTGGTGCTTCTGGTTTGGGTGGTGTTCTTTCAAAGCTATTCAGTTTCATTCTGCCAATATCCAAATCAGCAGGGAGGTCTATTGCTACTGAAGCTGTGAATGCAAGTGAAAAATTCGTTGATGACATCATTGACGGTAAAAATGTCAAAGATTCCCTAAACATGCACGGTCGTCAAGCCTATAAAAATTTAGTAAACCGAGCAAACGCTAGACTACAGCAAGGCAAAAAGAAAAGTAGAGTCAAGGCTCGAAAGAGGTCAGTAGTGAAACGTCAGCGACACAGAACGGTTTAAAAGTCTCTGAACTCTCTCAAGGATATTTTCTCCAAGTGAAAAAATGGGGAAACTAATCGACCCCAAATCTGTTTCATCTACTCGAAGTGAATTGAGTGTGTTTGAGATACCTTCAACGCAAGTTGCCCTAGAATCCTCAAGATGGCTATCTATACCTACAAGTACTCCAATCAACAACTCAGGACCATATTTGTTCAATTTGGTTGATTCACGACATTTCCTTCAAGTTGGTAAATCCTACATTGCTCTCCGTCTCCGAGTCAAACGACCTACAGGTGCTGATAACGTATTGATTAAGGAGAAGTACGGTTTGATTAATTACATTGGTGCTACTTTCTTCAACCAGGTAACTCTTGAGATAAACAATCAGCAAGTATTTGATTGCAGCAATTATGCTTACAAAGCTTACTTGGAGTGTCTTTTGAACCATAGTACAGATCAAAAGCGAGGTTTCCTTCAAGCCGGTGGTTATTATCAAGATGACGAGGAAGGTTTGGAAAGTACCGAGAATAGCGGATACAACTCCAGAGTTGAGCTTTTATCTAATGATGTTGTGGATCTAGTTGCGCCTCTTCATATTGACCACTTTTCCACTGACCGTTTTCTCATTCCTCACCTCAATCTACAGTTTCGTTTCTATCGTAATTCTGATGATTTTATAACAGAAAATTTCACAACAAGTAAACAATCTGGAATATCCATTGAAGTCGTTTCCATGAAGCTCATGATGCGTGCGGTAGATGTGATAAGTTCAGCTGGTCTCGCCTTAGAAAAAACATTACTTTCATACCCTGCAAGATATCCTTATCACAGAACACGTCTACGTGTAATTTCGATACCCGGCGGACGTTCTGATTTTCCATATTCAACGCTTTTCACCGATATTGTTCCGCGACGTATTGTTGTAGGATGTGTAGAGCAGGATGCTTTTGATGGTCATTCGTCCAAGAATCCATTCAATTTTAAGCACTTTAATATTTCGGAGATTTCTATAGACGCCAGAGGAGTTACTTTCCCCGCTCAGCCTCTCAAAATCAACTTTAAGCAAAAATTTTATGCAGAAGCTTTCGCAATGTTTTATGAAAACATTGGAGCTATAAGTGAAAATCGTGACATTGCAATATCTTATAAGCACTATAGGAACGGTTTCACTCTCTTTGCTTTTAATCTCGTACCAACTGATGCTAATAATGATTTTGAACTGGTGCAAAGTGGAACTACTCAAATAGCTTTGAGATTTCCTGAACAAACTCCTCCATCCGGACTACAACTCATAGTATATGCCGAGTATGACGGAATGTATCAAATCGATCATTATCGTAATGTTTTCAATGACCAACAGGTGTAGATATATTCATAACAATTGTATTTCCATGTAAAAGGGATGACTGATGTTGTTTAACGCGGTTGCTTTGTCTAATATAGAGCTAAATAATATTCTGAGGAATTGTCCTGTTACAAGGTTCTATTATCTAGGAAGTTTCCCCTCCGATGCAATTGTTGATATTCCCGAGAGTCGACCTTTCTGCCTTATTTTCAACACCAGCAAGTCTAGTTTGCCAGGAGAACACTGGGTTGCTGTATTTGTGAATAAGTTTAATATTGCTGAATACTATGATTCAAACGGAGATGATTGTTTGAATACCCTTGAAACGTGGTTGTCTAACTTTCCTAGAGTAGAAAAGTTTCCTTTTCGTGTTCAAAGTCTTTTTAGCAATGTATGTGGACACTTTTGTTTATATTTTCTCTATAACAGATGTAAAGGTAAAAGCTTAAGCTTTTTGCTCAAATCACTCCATCGTCACAATTTGAGCAAAAATGACTCTTTAGTATATAAATGGTATTTAAATCACCTCAAGTCATGTATAAATAGATGAAGAGAAATCATAGTGCATCGTTTACTTCACCATGTCTAGTGACAAACTTTCCCTCCTTTCTGAGAAGGCCCCTGTGAAAATTTCTGACTCATCAACTAACTCTGAGTCTTCCATCAAAAAAGAAAAGGAACTCTCAAGTAATTGCGAAGATGTGGTAACTGTTATGGAGACCGGCATAACTCTACGCCGAGCTAGAAAACGTATTGAAGGAGATACAGGTGTTAGATACATTCGTAATATTGGTTCATTTCACTTACTCGCGGATGAATCTGATAATGTATTTGTGCAGTTTCTACCTGTTAATTAGTTATCTGAAGTTTAAGATGTCCGTGTCAAGCGATACTTCTACTCACGAGGAAGTTCATTTCAAACGCAAAAGAAAACGACTGGAGGAAAATACTGAGGTTTATTAAAATTTATATTATATGTTCACTACATTAACCGTTAATTGTTGAGTTTCCGTCACATGAGCACGTCAACCTTCATGAAGAGCCTCAACAACTTGGAAGGGATTTCTCAGTATTCAGACCGCAAAGATTCATTACTATGGCTGTTTGTAACACTTGCTCCAAACCTACCGTCATATCCCATATTGATTGTACTGTCACTTTCAAATTGTGTAAATCCTGCATTCTCACTAATTCTCGGATGCAGTCGGCAATTTACCACAACATCATTGTGAAGAACTTGAGGGATAGAAGGACATTTTCAAATGGAAAGGACTCATCGACAATTACTCGTAGCTTCAGGTAAGTTTTTTACCCTATAAAAAATGAAATTTTAAGTTTTTGGTGATTACTAATCATTCGGGGTGATCTCTAGATGGGAGTACAGGTACCGCTCTGAAATAATTTTCAATTCCTTTGTTTTCAATTTTGAATAGAGGTTGTGTTCCTTTTCCTCCTACTTGTGGGACTAAAATAAGTTTCAGATGCCTCACATTGCTCTCGCTACCTATCTGAGAATCAAAATGAATGTAGATATTTATGACAAACTCACATTGAGCCAGATGGATGAAATTAACGATTACCTCGTTAATCTGAGGATAAAAACAACACATATGGAAAAAAATACTTTTTTGGATCATCTGCAACTGGACATAAGGACTCGCGTTTATCATCCCATCACCGTAAGGCTGAAGGTGGAGGGAAGGAAGAAGAGTCTGGGTCTGAGACCAGTTCGAGTCCCGCTCGTTGTTAGTTTTTTTTAAATTTCTCTTTTGTGTTTCAAGTCCTTTTTTAACCAATTTTTAAAATGTTTGTATTGCAGGATTATTTTCTGGCACAATACGACGTGAGAATAACTAGACAGGATGGCCCCTGTTTCCGAGGGAGAAATGGAGCAGTCTATCCGGTCGAAGTATTGCAAGTTGAATATCTCTAGAACGTGTTATAATTTAGATTCTTTTGGTTCTAGATTCGTTTCGTCTTTGACATTATGAACTGTTGAAACTAGATTTGTTTTTACTTGATTTGTTTTTTTCCTCTAAGTTACTAAAATACTAAGCTATTTAGTTCATTTTCTGTTTGTTTCGTTTTGTCTTTGAGATGATAAAATGTTGTTGCTAATCTTTGTGTTCTTTGTTCTACAAAGGCGGAAGAATACGTGACGTATTCTTTACCGCAAAGAGTGCAAGTTGCGAGAGTAGGAGATGGCTTCCTTCCAAGATCGTATCCATAGATTATGCACGTATGAAAACAGTGATTATTGGAAACACGTGATAAAAATTGTCTAATAAAAGATTCAAAAATACACATCGGAGAGAGTGTATAAAAAGTATGTCGTTCTGAGTAAGACTGCACTGTAAGAGAAAAACGCTAGAGAGCGTTAAAGAAAATAGCGTGTAATATTGAGAGACGCAGATAAAAGTATCATGGATGATTATGTTTTTAAGAGATTCAGAGAAAAAATATCTGACAGAGTATAAAGAGAGAGAGAGAGAGAAAGAGAACCACGCGCTGATTACCCCGATGGCGTATGTGGGGCCTCTCCCGCAGGCGGATGGGAGACTTGGTGGCTTTGCCATGGCTGACCAAAGAGGGGCTTAGGCTAGTGAGCGTCGCGGGTGGGTGTGGGAACTGGGCAGCCCACATCCTATAAAATGCTCGCTCACTGTTATCTCACTGGCCTAAGGGACACGGTCAAGAGGCGTGTCCAAAAAATAACCTCTAGCCCACATAGCCCAAAATCCCGGGTTATGTGGCCCAAAGGGTCGTAAACGGACGTCAGGCTGAACTATCGACTTGGATGTTCGTGCGACAAGCCGGTCTATGAAGAAACCGTCGCATCCCCCCCAAGATGCACCATCAGAGTAACCCCAATGAGAAGAAAGTGGCTCTCAAGCAATGGAAACGATCCGGAACCGAAGCTGACCGAGCGTAGCGAAGGCACGCTCCTCAGCCATCCAAGAAATCTACAGTAAGCTCGACACGCCTCAAGGAGAGAAGGAAATTTTCCGGATTTGCAAAGCACGAGCCACAGCAGCAAAAGACCTTTCTCACGTGCGGACAATCAAGAACCGGGACGGCATACTACTCCGATCCAATGTCGAAATTTGTCAGCGATGGAGAGAACACTTCGAGGAAATCTCGAACATCGAGTTCGACCACCCTCCCGTCCCGCTGTCCCTACCAGTAGAAGGACCAGTTCCCACCATCTCAGAGATTGAAGTAAGAGAAGCCCTTCAGAAAATGAAGCACGGAAAGGCATGTGGGCCAGATGATCTTGCCGCCTCTGCATGGAGACTCGCAGGTGATTGTGGACTTTTCCATCTTACGACCCTCTTTCAAAAAGCCACTGCTCGCCTGGAGTATCCCGAAGACTGGAGTAGATCATCTACAATACCCATCTACAAAGGAAAAGGAGATGTCACAATATGCTCCAACTACCGGCCGATAAGAATCATTCCTCATACCACAATGATCTTGGAAAAGATCATCGAAGCACGGCTCCGCAAAATTGTAAGCACAACCGTCAATCAGTGTGGCTTCGTCAAAGGAAGTGGAACAACAGATGCTATTTTCGCCATTCGTCTTTATCTAGAGAAACACAGGGAAAAGGCGAAGTCAGTCCATTGCGCTTTCCTTGACTTGGAGAAAGCTTTCGACCGTGTGCCTCATGAGCTGATATGGTTCTCTCTTCGAGACCACCTAGTCCCAGAAGAGTACATAAGATGGATTCAAATGATGTATACTGACTCTAGAAGTACCGTGAGAAGTCCAGCGGGTACTTCGGAGTCATTCAAGGTTGCTGTAGGAGTTCATCAAGGTTCCGCCCTTTCCCCCCTGCTCTTTATACTGATAATGGACACGATCACCAGAGATCTACAAACAAGCCCTCCGAAAACTCTACTGTATGCTGACGACGTTGTGTTATGTTCCAACACAACAGAGGACTTGGAGAAACAGCTAGGAGAGTGGAACGAACGCTTCAGTGACTATGGTCTACGACTAAACCTCCAAAAGACTGAGTACTTGGAAATGGGAAAAAGTACTTCGAATACCTCGAATACCATCAAAGTCAAGAACACCGAACTCCGGAAAGTGGATGGCTTCAAGTACCTCGGATTCTACATCACCGCAGACCTAGACCCCAAGGCTACAGTTGCTGCGAGAGTCAATGCTGCCTGGCTCAAATGGAGGGAATCAACCGGTGTACTATGCGACAAGCGAATGCCTGACAGACTGAAAAGTAAAATTTACCGATCAGTTGTCAGACCAGTAGCGTTGTACGGCCTCGAATGTTCTCCATGCACAGCAAAGACTATACAGATGCTGCATGTTATGGAGATGAAAATGCTGAGATGGAGCCTCGGACTCACTCGTCTAGACATGGTGCGAAATGAAACCATCCGAGATCGTCTGGGCATCGCCCCTATATCTGAAAAGCTTCGAGAGTCAAGGCTGAGATGGTACGGGCACGTGATAAGATCAAATCCCCATTCCGTTTCTCAATCGTCCTGGAACCTCGAAGTAGAGGGCAAAAGACCCAGAGGCAGACCCAAAACTAGGTGGCGAGACTGCATCGAAGTAGACATGAACACGACCGGGCTGAAGACTGAAGACGCAGCTGATCGGGTGAAATGGCGTGGTGCAGTCTACAAAGCGGACCCTGCCCGGCGGCGGGAAAAACGCTAGGAAGAAGAAGAAGAAGAAGAAGAGAGAGAAAGAGAGAGAGAGAGAGAGAAAGAGAGAGATAAAAGAGAGAGAGAGAAAGAAAGAGAGAGAGAGAGAGGAAGAGAGAGAAGAGAGAGGGAAAGAGAGAGAGAGAGAGAGAGAGAAAGAAAGAGAGAGAGAGAAAAAAGTGAGAGAAAGAAAGATAAATAGAGAAATAGAGATAAAGATCAGCTGGAGTGATTCTTTGCGGTCAGAGAAAAAGTCTCTCGATTTAACACACTATTATTTTAGGTTACAGGGACATCCACCTCACACAAACGCACACATCACCAATATGCTGGAGACGAAGAAAGTGTCGGCGGCGATACATAGAGACGCCGTCACCAGAGCCATCAACAGATGCGCGCCCCACAGAGTGCTTAACACCCCCTCCCTCCTTCTCCCGAGTGGAAAGAAGCATGACAAGGAGAACCCGCTCCTACCTGGCACAACTAAATCATCCATTGGAATGCTAATGGAATTCGGGGCAGAATCGCAGAGCTTGAGGACTTACTCCACGAGGAAAATATCCACATAGCCTTAATCCAGGAGACCAAACTAGATGCCACAGCCGTATCGCCATCGATTAAAGGGTACTCACTAATAAGACAGGACCGAACCAGATCAGGAGGTGGCCTCGCAATGATCATAAGAGAGGACATCCAATATGTGCTAGCAGACTCAACTCACGGTGATAAGACAATAGAGACAATGACTATCGAGATCCCCTCTACACTCGGTAATCTGAGAATAACTAATCTCTATATCCCTCCACGCTCCTCATGTCCACCGGGTTATACCACAGACTTTGCCCACTTCCTCAAACATACAAAGACATGCGTTGTGGCTGGTGACGTGAACGCCCACAATGAGCTCTGGAGTACTGGTACCGAAGATGCCAGAGGAGCTGCACTCTGTGAAGCTATCGAGCAGAGCAATTACATAGTCTTGAACTCTCCTCAGCAACACACACGTAAGGAAGCCTCTCCGGACATTACGTCAGTCACAAACGACATTGCGACCAACTGTTCCTGGAGAACTCTCGGAAAGCTAAATTCTGACCACCTACCAGTCCTACTCGAGATAGAACTGAGAATCCCAACGATTGGGAAACGAAGGTGCTACATGAACTTCAGAAAAGCAAAATGGCACGAATACGAAATAGAAGTGAACAAGCGACTCGGCGAATTTCCGTACGAAGGAAGCCCTCACAACATGCATTCCTTCCTGGTTGAAACTCTCAGAGAGGCGGCAAAAAAACATATACCACAAGGAAGATGCCCAGACTTCATACCCCGCCTGAGCGAAGAAGCCAAAGCACTCATCCGAAAAAGAGATCAGATGCGTAGAGCAAACCCGGCAGACCCATGTCTCCCTGAACTGATGACAAGGATTTCCTATAAGATCAATGACGATAAGCGCATTGCATGGGAAGATTTCGTGAACAACCTCAGACCCAACGAACCCACAAATCGTTTGTGGAACACAATCAAATCACTTGATGGTCGGGCACACAAACCCTCCCACGCCGCTATTGTTCATAAGGGTTCACCTCTATCCAGCCTGGAAGCTACCAACCTTTTCGCCAAACAACTCGCCAAACAAGCCGTCAAGACCCCTGATCGATCTAACAGGAGAACTCACCGCTGGACCTCGAACCTTGAGCGTTCCGACGTCCCAGTCGTCACAGTTGACGAAGTGAAGACAGCAATGAAGAAAATGAGAAGCTCCAAGGCCATGGATCTCGACGAAATCTGTCCTCTTATGGTTAAAAAGGCTGGCGAACAGTGTGCAAGATGCTTTGCAATACTCTTTAATTGCTCACTCAGCACCGGCATCATACCTTCGGCCTGGAAGACGGCCAGAGTTATCACGATTCCGAAGCCAGGGAAGGACCTCACGTCGGTAAAAGGCTACAGACCGATCTCAATTCTATCCCCTGTGGTCAAACTCCTCGAGAGAATCATCCTCCCCCACATCACAGAAGTTGAGTTGGAAAACTGGCAACATGGCTTCAGAAAAGGACGCTCGACCACGACAGCCTTGATGGAGATAACGGGCCACATAACCAACGGTATCAACCAACGGCTCCCTCCACATCGCACAGTGATGGTTGCGCTCGACCTCACCTCGGCTTATGATCTGGTCAACATTTCTCGCCTTTGTCACACTCTCGCCGAAACGTCCATCCCCAGAGGCCTCGTTAGATGGCTCTCCAGCTATCTACGAGGTAGAGCCATCCGTGTGGACTTCAGAAACTGCCTCAGCCGCCAGCAAACCTGCTACGCAGGAGTTCCTCAGGGGGGAGTACTCAGCCCTTCCTTGTTCAACATATACTTGAATGGGCTGCCGAAGCCTCCCGAGACGATCAAACTGGTCGGGTATGCGGATGATCTGACAGTACTGGCCTCTCACCCTGACTGGAGAGTTGGAGCCGACAGACTGAACTCCTACCTCCCAGCCCTCACCAGCCATCTTGGGGAACTAAAGATGGACATCTCGGCAGCTAAATCCAGTGTAACGCTCTTCACCACCAACACAAAGGAATGTCGTGAAGTACCAGAAGTTGTGGTCAACGGTGAGCCACTCCCTCTAAGTAGAGCCCCCAAGATCCTTGGTGTCACCTTGGACCAGATGGGAACCTACCGTCAACACGCCGAAGGACTAAAGACAAGGGCAACAAAAAGATTGAATGTCCTCCGAGCAATCGCGGGAAGAAGGTGGGGACAGAAGACCGAGACAATGCTGAACACCTACAAAGCAACCACTAGAGCAGTCTTGTCTTACGCAGCACCCATCTACTCGCCCCAACTTGCCGAATCACATTGGACTTCCTTGCAAGCAGCACAAAACAAAGCCATTCGGATCGCAACTGGAAACCTTGCAATTGCGGACACTCAGCACCTGGTATACGAGAGCAAACTTCTTCCAGTCAAAGAACACAACCTCATGCTCAGCAAACAATTCACCGCCAAGGCCAGGCTTCAGCCCAACCATCCATCTCACCGCATCTGCACTGAAGCAAAACCTCCCAGGGCAATAAGAAAGCACGCCAAAGACATAGACATAGTACTAGGTGATACGGACTATAAAGTGGCCCTCAGAAAAATACACACGGAGACAGTCAGAGACTTTCTTAGAAATAGTCGACCCAACCCAGTTCTGGGAACTAAACCTCCTAGAATACACAAGTCCACGTCCCAACTATCCAGAGAAAATCAGATAACTCTGTCTCAATTGCGAAGCGGCCACTCTAGTTTCCTTAACAGTTATCTCCACCGAATAGGGGCCAATGAATCTCCCCTCTGCCCACTGTGTAGGATAGAGCCGCATACTTCGAGACATATTTTTTCGTGTCGCTGTAACCCCACTTCACTTAGCCCTATCGACCTTTGGAATAGGCCGCACTCGGTTGTTGATTTCTTGTTCAATTAAATCTCTCCAAAAAAAAAAAAGTGAAAGAGAAAAAAAAAAATAAATAAATAAAAATAAAAATAAAATAAAATAAAAAATAAAAAAAAATTAAAAAATAAAAATAAAGGAGAGTTTTAAAAAAAATAAGAGAGAGAGGAAAGAGAGTGTGGGCTTATAACGCTGGAGGGTCGAGAGCTTCGACGACTTCCTCCAGTGTCTCGCGAAGGAAGATCTACCCGTTGGGCAAGACAACAACAACAACAACAACAACTACGCTCTGGACACTGCAACTTTCTCAGCAACTACTGACATCGCATTGACAGCACAGTGCCTCTTCGGCACAGTGCATCCTCGGCCTGCGCCTACTCCCCGCACGATGTCACACATGCACTTGGCTGCCGTGCACTCACAACTTGATGCCGACCTGAGGACCTGTGGAGAGATCCAGAGATCGTGGCATCATGCCTCGGTCTCTGATCTAGCTATTTCTACTAAAACTATTCGTTGCAACTGCGGTCAACAACGATTCAATTGAAAAGTCTCCATCTCCTTGTGTAGTACTCCGAGTAATTTAAATATGCTCTTTATTAAAAAGATTGATGTTCCTCTATCTATTCCGCTTGACCAATCTTCCCAATGACCAACTTGGCTTCCGTCGCAAGAGATCCATAGAACAACTTATGCTCTAAGCGAAGTGACTCAACTCAAATCAGCTTAAATTGCTTCTAAACCTGGGGCTAATCAAAAGTAAGCACACAGAATGGTTTATAACTAAATTAAGAAAGTTTGCCGTACTTGCCACTTCTTAAATTCAAGTTACTGACCGTCCTTGTGAGTTTGATTAAAAATTTAGAGAATCAGCTCTTATTCTGTAGTTATTCTGGATAAAGTTAAGCACTTTTTTCAGTTTCATTAACCTCTTCTCTTTCCCGCGAGCCATATCATTGGCTCAGCTACTTATACTTTTTTCCCTTTTTCAACACACTTACATAAATGTTCTTAATTGGAAATCGAACAATTATATAAATTATATTAACTTATTGCTGTTTAATTGTAATGTGTTAAGACATCAAATGTTGCGATAATAAAAATAAACTTTATCCTTTCACATAAAAATAGCCTCTATATCATATCTCCAAACTTATGAGGACATTATGAAATTTTGCGAGTGAACTATTTTTAAAACTAGTCTCGATTACCTTTACATTCGAACATACAAAAAGCTTATTCATTACATCAATGTTTAACTGGAATATCATTCTTCAAAATCACATGGAAAGGGGTCGATTGTCTTTCACCTCTGGGAACGATCGAGGAATGGTTCAGTCAGTATTTGCATAGCGAAAATTAAGCTAGTGAGAAGTATGCCCATCTCTTCCAAGTGAACACCTCGGAAGAAAATTAACACTTTTGTTAATACTGTATTAAGTAATTAATCTTTCAATCAAAGAACTTCCTATTAGGGTTCGGTCCAAACAGAGCCGTACGGATTTGTGGCACAATCTGAAACACTTTACCAGTTCAAAATTGTTTTCCGGACAACATTATTCTATGCTAGAATCGCATTCTACTTAATGGGCAATGAAAAAACCCGGTTGCTTTTTGAGAAATTCCTCATACTTTTAAAAGGATTTCTCTTTTTTAAATCAACAACTGGATAGAAATTACAATTATATGAGTATTTTCCATGATCTTCGAGTGTCTTTCATCAATTAATTGTGTTCTTTACTCACTTTAACATCAAAATTTTGAACAGCTACATTCACTATAACAGTTTATTATGAGAGCACCAAGACTTGATGAAATTCGGTATGAAATACAATATTTCGAAAAATTCCAATCCATGCAATAATGCGATTATTGCTCATTTTCTTCTTCATATCCGAATGATTTTCGATTTCTATTCTATTTTGAAACAAATCTAAAATAAACCCGCAAATTTAAGGGAACATTATGGAAAAAAGTAATGCAAACCAATCATGTTTATTCACATCTACCGTAGTAACCCTTTCAAATCTCACGATCTTTATGATCCCTTCATTTTTCTGGATCCCATCAGTTTAAAGTCCCAGAAATCCTGACCTGTCCCGCGATGAGTTCCAATCTGCTCTCGAGGGTCGACAACACCTTGATCTTGCCTCCTTTGGCGGACAACACAACGCCACCAGCTGACTCTTCCGCAAGGTAGTTCTGCTTATCTATTGCCACCTGGTAATCAGAACAATCAATCGATCGATTATTAATGCGAACTCAAATCCAGTAGATTACTCAATTGATCTACTCTTTTTCTCAAGAAGTTATGATGGAAACCGTCAACCGTTGTGAAATTCTCACTAGGTTCATCAGTTATCACACGAATTTCTTGATCAGAAGTGAATGAATAACGAAAGCGAGGATGGGAGAACCAGCAAAAAGGCGTGGCTTGTTTAGATCAATACACTTCACTATTTCAATATGTATTCGTTTCAAATCTATATGAACTCTTTATAAACATTCATTCAAGTTATTCTAGTAATCAACTTATTTTCCATAACAACAGGATAATCTTACATGCGTTCTGCTACCCCATTGTTTCTCCAATTGGTCGAGACACTCAGGAAGCAGTTGCTCTACTAGATGCTGATCCTTTTGACGGCAGCGGAGGATGATTGCTTTTTCCAGCATTTGGAGGAGACCCTCAATTGTTCAAAATTGAAGCTATATGAGGTCAAGACTCACTCGCTCATCTCTAAATTCAAATTTATAAACTTTAAAAAACTTCGAACTCCCGGAGAAAAAAATTCGAATGATCTCTGCGTCCCAGAAAAGTTCAATTCGAAAGCGTAAATGGTACGCTTCAGTATGCAAATTTCACCCGCATCGCGAAATGAATCTATACTGCACTCAAAGCAGCTCGTGATATTTAATTTTCATTTCGATTGCTTTATTTCTGGTAAACCCCATTTTTTTGCTTCTGTACCTTTTAATCTATCTTTCGATTTAACCACTTGAGTTGCGGGTGATATTTATTAGCCTGGTACATCTTCAACACTTCTTTGTGTACACTTATGGGTATCACGACATTTCGCACCGACAACTCACGTCCGAAATTTCACAATCGAAATATTTTCATTTTTTTTTTTCATTTGCTTATGCTCGGGTGAAGATTACGCTAAGAAGGCCGTACAACTTAGTATGAGACCGTATACACCGACCTGCCACATAATTGGAGCTTTGAAGAAAACATATTGTGAAATCCGGGTGCGAGTTGTCGCGGTGCGAAGTCATGGAACCATAATTATGTGGCGGACGAAGTACCCCCTTGAACCTCTCAATAAATAATGGGGGAAAAGTATTAATTAAAATCCCGAGTAACTCGGTTCCTCACCTGCATAATGAGACCCTTCAGAATAGCTGGATATCTTTGGGTGTCTCCAGAAATCTTGGAGAGGTTGTTCCGAGCCTCGTCCAACACTTGCCGTACATGATCTTCTCTCGCCTGCAGCGCAAATTAGTTCAAGAAGAAAGATTTTTGACTGCAAATAGAGCCGCTTTTTATAGAACAGGACCGTATTATTTGTTTTAACATGCTGACAAATTTGAATGATAGGCAGGTATTGCTCATGCTTGCTTCTTTGATAGCCGAAACCTCCGGAACAAATTTGAATGATAGGCAGGTATTGCTCATGCTTGCTTCTTTGATAGCCGAAACCTCCGGAACAAATTTGAATGATAGGCAGGTATTGCTCATGCTTGCTTCTTTGATAGCCGAAACCTCCGGAACAAATTTGAATGATAGGCAGGTATTGCTCATGCTTGCTTCTTTGATAGCCGAAACCTCCGGAACAAATTTGAATGATAGGCAGGTATTGCTCATGCTTGCTTCTTTCATAGCCGAAACCTCCGGAACAAATTTGAATGATAGGCAGGTATTGCTCATGCTTGCTTCTTTGATAGCCGAAACCTCCGGAACAAATTTGAATGATAGGCAGGTATTGCTCATGCTTGCTTCTTTGATAGCCGAAACCTCCGGAACAAATTTGAATGATAGGCAGGTATTGCTCATGCTTGCTTCTTTGATAGCCGAAACCTCCGGAACAAATTTGAATGATAGGCAGGTATTGCTCATGCTTGCTTCTTTTATAGCCGAAACCTCCGGAACAAATTTGAATGATAGGCAGGTATTGCTCATGCTTGCTTCTTTGATAGCCGAAACCTCCGGAACAAATTTGAATGATAGGCAGGTATTGCTCATGCTTGCTTCTTTGATAGCCGAAACCTCCGGAACAAATTTGAATGATAGGCAGGTATTGCTCATGCTTGCTTCTTTGATAGCCGAAACCTCCGGAACAAATTTGAATGATAGGCAGGTATTGCTCATGCTTGCTTCTTTGATAGCCGAAACCTCCGGAATGATAGGCAGGTATTGCTCATGCTTGCTTCTTTGATAGCCGAAACCTCCGGAATATCTTCAATGCGAAGCGGGAAACTTTTTTCCAAAGCACACTATCAAATAGAGTATTTGTTGATTATGCCGTCCAGGGGTTATAAAGTCTGAAAAGGACGAAAAGCCGCATTGCATGGAAGATGTATTAATTAGAAAACATCAATGAACAGATGAATTTTCTTTTTTATTCAAAAAAGTTTACATTATATCATAGCACATCATAATTGTTAAATTCCTCCCGGTCACCCGCTCGAAAAAAGTCAACATCCTGGTGAGCTATGCATTATATATACTTTTGGGAAGATTACATTCAAAGTATTTTAAAGAACACATGCCTTTTACAAGTTGTTTAAACCAGGCGTTAAATGAGACCGGTCTAGGGCATGTTTGTAAGCGTTAAATGAGACCGGTCTAGGGCATGTTTGTAAGCACCGAGCGAGTTGGAAAAGGGAAGTGGAAAGGCAAAAAGGGTGAAAAAAGAAGTAGAGAAAAAGTAAAATAAAACGGAAGAAAAAGAAAAAGAAGAACATTCTGCGCGCGAACATGTATGCACCACATAGCTGGACCGGTAACTATTCAACCCCTGGTTCGAACACCAATACTTTTTGTAAATGTGAGCGTTTCCTTTTGAAAAAAGTGTAAGTCCTTAGGACTTTCTCTTTAAAATCGAACCCTGAATATCCCAAAACCTGCTTTATATAATGACCTGTCAGGACCCTACGGCAGCAAGGTAAAATATCTTCAGAGAAGTGAATTGAAACACTCACTCACACATTTCCTACACACTACTTTTGACTTTTCTTTTAATTTCGGAGTTACTTCAGTATACGGAGAAGCAATCCTTCAGTATGACTCATTTCAACCCTATCTAAACCATAGTATGACTCATTTCAACCCTATCTAAACCATAGAATGACTCATTTCAACCCTATCTAAACCATAGTATGACTCATTTCAACCCTATCTAAACCATAGTATGACTCATTTCAACCCTATCTAAACCATAGTATGACTCATTTCAACCCTATCTAAACCATAGTATGACTCATTTCAACCCTATCTAAACCATAGTATGACTCATTTCAACCCTATCTAAACCATAGTATGACTCATTTCAACCCTATCTAAACCATAGTATGACTCATTTCAACCCTATCTAAACCATACGCAAGGGTTAAATGGTCGAGTCCTACCTTCAGTTGGCAGACCTCAGTTTCAAGCTACAACGGCAATTTAGATCAGGCCACTGTCACCTTCTGATGTCCTATCGGAACCGCCTGGACCCCACTACCCTTGACATTTGCCCAGACTGCGGAAGGCTTGGCCACCGCACATGTCATCTGTTCCATTGTTCGGTGTCTCCAACATCCCTCGATGTTTCTGCCCTTTGGCACAAACCCATCGAGGCCGCGCGGTCTCCCGACCTGGCCTCAACTGGAGCCACCGCCAACGGACGATGCATAGCGTGACAACAACAACAACAACAACAACAACAACAACAACAACAACAACAACAACAACAACAACAACAACAACAACAACAACAACAACAACAACAACAACAAAAACGGGAAGCTATTACAGTTTCGAACGCAGATCCTTAAAAGATATTGCTATACTCCATCGATCATATTTCATCACCAGAGCTCAACAAAGATGATTTGGTTCTGTTGTAAGTTTGAATTTACATCCGCTCTCTTATTGGGGGAAGAGTCGTGAGGAGCGAGGTAGATATGAAGAATAGAGAAGCTAGAGCTTCTCATCATTCTAGACTCCCTCGCTCAAAGAACGGTCGTTTTTCCAAATTTTCAGCAAATCTTTCACCTAGGCATTCCACCTTCCATATAAGGCATCTTACCAAATTTTGCGGGCCCATGGTTCCTTTTCACCCCAATTATGAAAACCTGTCAAGAAGGGGCGCAACCTTGAGACAAATGAGTCTGCTTTGGTTGAGGGAGTTGGAACTCTGAATCTTTCTCTGCAGCTCAACTTGCTTCTCCTTCTTTTCGTAGAACTCGAGGATCTTCGTCCTCTGCTGCTGTACAAGTCGGCCCTGCACACAAAAAAGTCTTGAAAGTATTTTTCGGGTCTCTAGCACCTTTTTTTCGACGTGGCTTTTCAGTGAAAAAACTAAACCGAGAAAGGAGCCTTCTTGATCGGAACTTGATTCAAATGAAAAAAAATCAATAAAATGATATGTTTATTAATGAATTGATTAAAGAATACAAAGTTTTTACTGAAAAAAATAGGTTACCAATTTTGAAAAAAAAAATATTTGAAAATTTGCAGTCAGACGTCGACCTACTTGAAGTGGTTACGGTACTGGAAGCGTGTCATACTTTCGTCTTTCATTTATAATCATTAAATCCACACCCCCCTCTCCCTTTAGGGCCCCCCCTAGCCCCCCTTTTCACTTAGTTAGGGCCCTCTTCCTCCCTTTCCTGCTTCGGCAACGCGGATCCTAGGTGCTTTTGGCTACCCATAACCCGGAATTGGCAACCCGGCAACCTACGTGCCTTTGACAACCCGGAACCTAGATGCCTTTGGCAACCCGGATCCTAGGTGCTTTTGGCTACCCATAACCCGGAATTGGCAACCCGGAACCTAGGTGCCTTTGGCAACCCGGATCCTAGGTGCTTTTGGCTACCCATAACCCGGAATTGGCAACCCGGCAACCTACGTGCCTTTGAAAACCCGGAACCTAAGTGCCTTTGGCAACCCGGATCCTAGGTGCTTTTGGCTACCCATAACCCGGAATTGGCTACCCGGCAACCTACGTGCCTTTGACAACCCGGAACCTAGGTGTCTAACATTTGGCAAGATACCAAAAACTGAAAACGCGTAATTACCATATTTCATAAAGTCTTCTTCTTTTATTCCTGAGTTTTTTTATTCAATTGTAAGGCTGACTGGTAAAAAAAGCTTCGTGAATTTGATAAACGAAAAAAGCAGAAAGTTTGAAGAGAGCGTGAGGGGATAGCGGGCAAGGAGAGAGGAATAAGAATTTAGATATCACGGCACAATTTTACTTAGGGGGCCGCACTTTACTTGAGGATCTTTTGTTTTTAGTGTGTTCAAACTACTGTATTTGTTACACTGATTCTCTATTTTTTGACAAATTTAGTCATTGAATCGGCAAAAAATTAAAAATTAGAAATTTTCTCATGCGATCTCTTTCCTAAGCCTTAAGGTCTCGTTAGCGTAACCTTTGCCTGAGCCTAAGCCTTAAGGTCTCGTTAGCGTAACCTTTGCCTGAGCCTAAGCCTTAAGGTCTCGTTAGCGTAACCTTTGCCTGAGCCTAAGCCTTAAGGTCTCGTTAGCGTAACCTTTGCCTGAGCCTAAGCGAGAGGAAAACATTGAAAAATAGCTGAAAACAGCTGAGCCAAATTAGACTGAAAACTAAAATATTGTGGCTGATTGTTCTATAAGGCCTCGTTCTCAAGCCGTACGGCCTCTTTAGCATACATTTTACGCAAAATGAGCAAAAAAATCAGTAAAAAGTAACCTGTCCCCGTAAGTAAAGTGCGCCCCCCTAAGTAAAGTGCGCCCCCCTGAGTAAAGTGCGGCCCCCCAAGTAAAAAAAGTGCCGATATCACGAAGAGACAGCAGAAAATCACAGAAAATTTTGCATTCTGACGCTGCAACACACCTAGGTTCCAAGCAGAGCCAAATTTTTTAACGTTGAACTGGAGCTAAATTAACCTGAAATGCGAAACGCAAACTAATACTTTACAAAGGTTACTAAAAATGGCACAAGTTTACTTGGGGGGGCTTTGCTTCACTTGGAAAGGTTCTTTTCGGTGCGTTCAAAAAATGTATTAAAAATACAAAAAAAAATTTAATTTTTCTTATGCGTTCTCGTTCGCCTAAGCCTCACGGCCTCGTTAGCGTAAACCTTTTCCTAAGCCTAAGCGTTATGTAAAAATAATCTTTTAAAAAGGTATTTTTAAAAAGCCCCCCCCCAAGTGAAAAAGAACCGTAAAATTTTTAATACTTTTTCAATATTGAATTCCTCCTCTGCTTTTGCGTCAATTTCTTCTGCTTTCTCGTTGGCTTCTTGCTCGATGAAGGCCATCATGTGGCGCAGCTGTTTCTGCACATCGTTGTCCGAGATGCCCATTCTGCTATCTGTCCGATAAAACCGTCAACTTCAAAAATGTTCATCACAGACAATTCTGAATTTAAATGTTTATTCGTGACGCGTTAACGACTACAATACTCCGAATTTTTAAAAAGGTTCTGAGAATAAATAATTAAAAAAACAATCATTATGAACATTCCTAAAAAAGAATATAACGCATTTAATCATTAAATTTATATGCTATATTTTAAAAACCGAGACTAAAACTCGGTCTTAGTAGTGTATCTTTGTAGAGACCAACAACCAAAACTACAGAACTCATGTCATCTTGCAGGGTTTTCCGTGCGGGGACAACTTAAACTAAGTTTTAGCGCATTTCGTTAATTAAACTTGAAGTATTTTTTTAATGAATTATGTTGCAATGTATACATACTTATTGAACTGAATTTTTAGAGCTGTGTACCGAAAATGGCGTTTTAACTGACTCGAAATAACCGAATTTATGGCTCAGTGAATACACGCAAAGCAATAACAGATTTATTCCATCGTTCAGTTATTGGTTTATTCATCAAATAAAGCGTAAATGATTAAATTTAAAGGTCAATGAATAAATAATTAATATCGCTGCGTATTATTCGAACGCGAAGAAACGCATTATAAACAGTCGCTTCACCAAAAATACACAGAGGCTTCGAGCAACATTCAATACATAGGATGAAGAATCTGGATAAATGGTTTCAGGCTCATTTTGGAAGCCTGTGTATTCGCAAAGCGTCGCTCTAGATTCTTCTTCCTCTTTTCGACTGACACGAGGAATTAGAACGCGCAAAAACAAGAAGAAAAAGAACAATATAAGTGGGGCTGAAAATGTGCAAATTTTTCTTGGTTTTTGACTACAAGTAAGAAATAAAAAGAGTTTTACAAGATTGACATAGTCGAACGCTTTTGTGCTCACATCAAAATGAGTCTCGAACTAGTGTTTCATGAAAAGCTTCCATTGTATCTCTTCTTCCTAGCGTTTATCTCGCCACAGGCCCTTGTATAGATCGCACCACGTGTTTTAATGCGACCAGTTGCGTCTTCAGTCTTCAGCCCCGCGTCTACTCCGATGCAGTCCGCCTCCTATTTTTGGATCTGCCTCTGGGTTTTAGCCCTCCTCTAGATAGTCCTTAACAATTGAGAAATGGACTGGATTCGATCTCATCACGTGCCCATATTCTCTTAGCAAAGGTGCATCTTAGGTAAATGCGAAATTTTCTCGATAGACCGGCTTGGCGCACGAATTTCCTAGTCTATAGTCCCGCCTGACGCCCGTTCACGATCCGGTATTTCGGAATATTTGGGCTTAAGGTTTGATTTTTTGGACACACATTTTGACCGTGACCCTAAGGCTAGTGAGGCAACAGTGAGTGAGCATTTTATACAGGGTAGCCCATGTTAAGCTACGCGTTTACAAATGTGTATCTCGGTTAATAATTTGACAAGATTGTTCAAATTCGTACATTTATTAGCTCACATTAGTAGAAACATTGTGTCAAAAAATTATTTGATTCGGTCTTTTCTCGCACGAACGATAGCCTGGAGTCTGTTAGACAAGCGCACCAATCGAGAAACATTTCTTCGGAGATTGTTTTCATACAAGATTGTTAGAGGCTTTGAGATCCTTAGCGTTGCATGTACTCGACTGACCAAGTTTGTGAACGTTCACAATAATTATTGCTCCATGAGAGGCCACCATTCTTAGAGTATGGATCAAATTAAGATAAAATTCAACCACGTATCAAAACATATCAAAAAAGGAGCTCAGCGTGCATTATAAATTTAATTCTAGACGTCGAAAGATACATGGGCTACCCTGTATGATGTGGTCTGCCCAGTTCCCACATCAACCCGCGTCACTCACAAGCCTAATTGTAAGCGTCTTTTTGCTCAGCCATAGCAAAGCCACCAAGTCTCCCATCCGCCTGCTTAAGGTTCCAAATGCGCCAAAAGGGTAATTAGCGCGTGGTCAAAAGCGTGCTTTTGTATGCGAACTATTTATTGACTGACATTGAAAGTTTTTGAAAGCTTAATTCAGCGCTACTAGACGTTTCTCCAATAACTGAGAAAAAAATTCGAAATATATATTGTTGGGTGGACTGTAATATTACCAAGCAACAAAATGTTTTCTTTGTTTTGAAACTCGCGTATCAATGAATCATCAGCTCGGAAGCGTGCTATAGAAAAGAATTGGTGCAATATACATACATATACCCTGATTCCTCTCAATTGATTATAGACAAGAATTGGTCCAATATACATGTACATACATATACTCTGATTCTTCCCAATTGGTTATAGACGAGAATTGGTGCAATATACATATACCCTGAATCTTCTCAATTGATCAACACTGTAATTGAATAACGTAACTGAGTATTTAATGATTTCTCATTTGATTTTCCATCTTCACCGTTCATTGCGGATTTATGCTCTGTTAACGACGCTTTCGCTTTCTGGGCATTGGTAAACAAGAGAAAAACAAGGTTCTTTAGCATTCCACCATCACATATATCAGCAGTTTGTATTTAAAAGCTTAACTGAAGAAGGGCTCGCACTTTCAGTCAGAGAAAGAAAGATGATTGTGTTGGTATCACGACATTTCGCACCGCGACAACTCACACCTTAAATTTCACAAATGAAATATTTCCGTGTATTTTTCATTGGAGTTTGGGCTTAGGCTCAGGTAAAGATTACGCTAACGAGGCCGTACGACTTAGTACGAGGCCGTATACAACGAATAGCCACATAATTAGATCTATGGAGAAAAAATACTGCGAAATCCGAGTGCGAGTTCTCGCGGTGCGAAATGTCGCGATGCGAAAAGTCATGGAACTGATTGGGTTAACTACACCCCCGTGAAGTAGGGTTTCTTGTTGAGCTTTTTTTATTCCTACCTTTTTCGTAAAATTACCGTTCATCCACCGGTCAAATACTTTTTTCGACTTCGAAAACATGTTTCGCTTCTAGTCTTAGATCATCTCGTGCTTTTTTGATTCACTTCTGAGTAATGGCGAATTTCCATACGGTTTTGAGGACCAAAGTCTTGGGCTGCCCATTTCCTTTTAACTATAATATATTTCTAGAAAGTAATTTCCAGACATTTCCGAGCTAATCGTCGAACAGGTCCTACTCTTTATCCTACTCAAATTAACTAGGCCAAGACGTTCATGGAATACTCTTCGTTTGAGGAGTTGGAATTGATTTATTAAATTAAATTTCATTGACTTCCTTCGTGATAACGATTTTCTTCATGCAAAAATAGCGACGATGTTCTGTTAGACTTTTTATATAACAAGTGAAATAGAAACATTAATGAAGTTTTGAAGTCAAAAGAAAAGGTACTCTCAAAATTCGCTTAACTTTTCTCATTTCATTTCTTCTAACTCTTCTTTCGCAACTAACGAGTTTTTAAAGAAGGGAGCTCACGAACTGTAAAATCTGTCAAAGAGTTTACCGAAACGCTCTCGCTGTACAATCAGTTGTACTTTCTCGCGCTCTCTCTCAGAGAATCTTGACTGCTTGTGGAGCTTTTCAGTTTCTTTCTTGAAATATCGATTTATTCGTAGTTAATGCTTTCTACCCATTCATGTACGTTTGTTTTATTTCGGAAAATTCCATAACACACTGCTGTTTAATTGAATGAACGATGTTTCATCAAAACGAATATTGTCATCTAAAAATATAAACAACTCCATTTCATGGCAATTTATTGGAATCATTGGAGATTTGGTATAGAGGACGGCGTGTAGAGGCCTTTTAAACCCCTTCAAATGACTTTCAGCTTACTAGTCTCTTTCTTGACCAAGTATTCTGCTACTCTGAGCAGATGTGTTCTCACTAAAAAATTATTTCCTACAAACAACTTTAAGCATTCAAGTCATTGAATATTTCTTACTTCTGCTTTGGCTAAGTGTTTTCCAAGTGAAAGCTCCTCGCTAATTTGTTATGTGAACCGGAGACTCAGTGGAGAAAGAGACACCTCCTCTTAAGCGAATTGATACCACGTGCGGAAGGGATGAGCACGGAATGGCCAGTTGATGAGGAGAAGGAGAAGTGAGAAAAGACCTGGAGGTGTAATTCCTCTTTTCTTTTCCTTGTCTTGTTCACTTGGACGGGATTGACATGGCATATTTTCCTTAGTTCTCTCTCTAACATTCTTTATTTCTCTCTCAATCTCTCTTTCTCCCTATCTCTCTTTTTTCTCTGTCTCTTTCACTCTCTCTCATTCTTTCTTTATCCCAATCTCTGTCTCTGTCTGTGTCTCTGTCTCTCTTTCTCCCTGTCTCTGTCTCTATCACTCTCTCTCATTCTCTTTATCTCCCTGTCTCTATCTCTCTTAGTGTCTCTCTTTCTCCCAACCTCTGTGTCTCTCTCACTCTCTCTCATACTCTCTTTTTTCCCTATCTCTCTCTCTCAATCTCTCATTCTCTCTTTCTCCCTATCTCTGTGTCTCTCACTCTCTCTTCTACTCTTTTTTCCCTATCTCTCTCTCTCTCTCAATCTCTGTAATTCTCTCTTTCTATCTCTTTCTATTTCACTCTTTCTCATCTTTCCTTTCCCTCTTTTCTCTCTCTTTTTCTTTCCCTTTCTGATTAGCCAAGATAATTTACTTCTCTTGCACTTCTTGACAATTTAGACTAGCCTTCTCTTCTAATCTGTTACTGCTCCCCCCCTCCGCCCTCCCTTTCTCTAGCCCTATATTTTCTACTGCCCCTAATTCATCTCCTCTTCCCCGTCCCCTCCCCTAGTCACTCTTGCTTCACCCCTAAAGCGTTTTAACCTAGAGAACAACCGATCACTCAATCGAAAACTTGAAGCTTTTGTGTTTTTCTCTGACAAAAGCTACCCATTGTTTCCGTCATACTCAGCTGTAATATCAATGCTTTTTTTATGAGGTCATAATAGAGAATGAAGCAATTGGCAATGAAAGAGTTCATAATAATGCTTATCAATCTTTTTCAAAAGCGTTCGGTTCGTTGCTCGACCAGATTGACTAGATGATAATCATACGCCAATGGATTTATTCGATAGTGTTTCCATCGAGTCATTTAAACAGTTTACTTTGATATAACCAACTGTCACCGTGAGGATTCTTTTTATATTTAAGAATATATGGCTACCTGACTGTCTTACATCTTTTATCGGAAATTTCTCAAAACTTGCTTAAATTAATACCGGGAAATTTCAAAGGTTTATCAGAATTGCAGAGATTTTCCTGTTTAACAATGTTTCGTTTGCGTATGAACAAGAAGTGATATTCGAGCTCTGTCATTGAGCGATTAGAAGTAATAACTAATTTTCATTTTCGTGTCTGAAACTGTCTCTTTAAGGGCCATCTGAAATGGAGGGGAGTGGAGAGGAGTTCTCAGAGGACACTTTGATCGTCCAAGGTAACTCTTCAGAAGAGACACTACGCTATCTAAACGAAGGGGTCTCTCCAGATCCACAAACCATTCCGGGGGTCCTCCGACCTTCCAATGATCTACAACCGGCACCCGGTACTCTTGCTAACTTTAATTTATTGCGTAAAAATCATAGGAGTGGATTCTTCTATTAAAGAACACCTTTTTTCGGATAAGATTTTTCGAATCACAAGGACAAGTGTCTCGATTTAAGTGAACAGTCTTTTCAAACTGCAAACAGAAAGTAGAACATACAGTTCCGATCTGTCTTAAAACTTTAGAAAATAAAGCTCAACAGAATCTGGATCAAGATTACATTTCGTGATTACACTGCTCTATGTACAAACATATATGCTCTTATTTGATTATTGGATAAGCATAAGTGTATTAGAAGGGCTAATTGACTAAATTTGAAGAAAATGCTACCTTTTTGGTCATGGTATTACGTTTGTTTATTCATTTGAGTTGTATTTCCGAGAGTATTAATATTAACCTAATCAATTCATCAAAGGTTTTCGAAATTTTTCAAGAATGAAACTCCATGAAAATGATTTTGCGAAATAAAACCATTCCAAAAATGATTTTAAGTACCTATTCACTCAAAATTTCACTGGTCAGGCGGAATTTTACATCATCCTTGACAAAAAGAAGCCTTGTATGTTGAGAATTCTCGATGAATCCATATCGAGTTGCCTTCTTGTCGGCCGAGGTCATTTTGACACTGCTTCTGTCCACTCTTGCCATAGCAGCGAGAAGAGACTTTCTCCGACCTTTTATCGCTTTTCTGCTCGTGCCAATATTCGTCCAGGTTCGTCTAATTTGTCCTGAGTTTTCGGTTTTGTTCTCTGGATGAGACAGATGCACTCTTACGGTTCTTTGCCATACAGCAAATGCTCTCTTAGTTGTTTTCTTCAGGTTATATTCTACTCTACTACTGTCCGTGGTTTGCAGTTGCACAGAGTATTTATTTATTTATTCATTACATAATTATATGTATTGAATATTCAATACGAGTAGATAACTTCTTTTTTGTTTTTTTTTTCTCCGCTTAATTTCTATCCAATTACTTTTTGAAATTTTTTCAAGTTCAAAGTAGAACTGTGCTACCTTCACCTTAATTTACTCGTATGATGTGAACCAAGAAATGTCCCCTTGTTCTTAATGAAACATAGACACACAACTCTTTTTCTAATTAGCCGGTGCGCAGTAGTTATCATTTACAATTTTTTTTTAATTTCGAGGAAAATCTCAAACACAACGGTTTTATTGTATTGGTCAAATACCGCTCTAGTTGTAACAATTCATTCCAAAAAATAATTCTCGTGTTAAGCTTTGACCGAAATCTGTTTGAAGATTCTCTTGGATGTGTTTTTTGAGCTTCAAGCAAATTTCTCAGGATATCCCTCTCAGTTCGTTCCTTTTTTCAGTTTTATTGGGGTGAGGAGGGGGGGAAGGGGCGGGGAGGGGAAAGGGGGGGGGGAATCGGGTAAAGAGTGAGGATGATAGAGCAAAGGAAAATACAACATTATTGAAAATTAACGACAAAAACTGAAAAGAATATGGCACGCCATACCAAAATCAACTAAACATTCTGTTTAGGCTGAAATCGAGAGCATAGTGAATTGATCTAAACAACAAACCAAAATCATATTGACTGATCCGGCAACAGTCCAAAAGCATAGTTAATCATAAGTCCGAAAGTGGAGGTTGTTTATAGAACTCCACTCACACCAATTACTCCAGTTCTTGGATTTTTCAACGAATAGGAAAAGAGAATTATGGTTGTTTGAATAAATAGTGAAATAGGATTCACTATAATCACAACTAAACTGACTGGGTATTGTTATGGGTGAAAATCATCATCATGACTAGCAGTATCTGGGTGAACATCTGCGAAAAATCTAACCGTAATGTTCGGAATTCTCCGCTTTCAGAGTGTTTTATAGATACATGTATCTATCAATTAACCTATGCGTTTTGATATGACGGAATACTTTTATTCTGTGTTGTGTCCTTTTGATGTGTTGAAGAAGAAAAGACGTAGTCGAACGTGTCGCTTTATAAAAGCTTTTCTCATATTTTTTCTCCTCCGTTAATCTATACATCACCAAATACCATCAGAGGATGATTATTATCTTCTCTTCACTTCTCGGTGATTTTAACTCGCTGACGATGCTTTTATAAAGCGAAACGTTCGACTTCGTCTTTTCTTCTTCAACGCATCAAAAAAGCACAGCACAGAACAAAAGTAAACTGTCTACTGGATATCTCCTCCAATTAAGCATAAACTCTTTTATGACGGAATAATGAAATAACCGAGTAAAGAAAATTGATGCTTCAAATTTTTCAGGAAAGTTGCCTGGAATTACTATTACGGAGATTATTATGACATCAGCATTGAGTCATTACAGATGTCAGCTCTTTTTTTTTCGGATTCAGCTTCCTCTACTTCTGAATTAATTATTTATGCAAAAAAATTAATTTTATTTATGCAAGTTTTTGAATGGAAAAAAATGAATGATTCAAGTCCTCTGCTTACTCGGAAAATTTTTTCTTCTTTTTATCAAAAAAATGTTCTAAATATCCATTTATTATTTTGCAAACAATCCGTCGATTTTTTAACCACATGAAGTTTTGAAAAATCTTACTTAAATTTTTAAAGTATTGGATCCGTTTCTCAGGAGTTCTAGGAAATCGCTGCCAAGACATCAATTTTGTATTGAAAGACTTTTTCGGTAATGAACTATCAATTGTTTTTTTTCACCGTTCGACCGTTCACATTCAAGTTTTGCTGATCGAATTCTTTTACAGGATTGCAGGGAAAATTCTGGAAGACGTCATGGTACATTATACTAGCTACACTGTATTCAGGTTCCGCTCTCATGGTACATTATACTAGCTACACTGTATTCATGGTACATTATACTAGCTACACTGTATTCAGGTTCCGCTCTTAACTTAGGAATTCTTTCCAGTTTTTTGTTGAAACTAATTTATTGAACTTTTCCATCGAAGGTTCTCAGCATGTAGTATTTATTTTTGTGTTCAATGGCGTTAATAATACTGAAGAGACGTCCTTAAAGATTTAAGAGGCTCAATTTCATAACATATACGCTCTAGGGAATCTTCTTTTGCTTAAAATATTTAGGTTTCGGGACTATTCAGTAGAAATTTTCTATGCGTCATGTTTAAGCTTCAAATCTTTGTTTCTGACTTGGATGTAAATTAAAGTTCATAAAATATTCGAAACAGCTGTTTTGGCCCCCACCTCAATTACTCAATAGATAAAGCAGACTCTCAGTCTGGCAGCAAATCACAGATACCGTTCTCATGCTGACCGGCAAAAACAGGGGTCATTTTTAAACCTACGCTTTTCATTTCTCCCCTAATTCGAAGTACATTATCGTTTTGTAACATTCATTCATTCTATAAGTGAGTTGTTTTTTTTATGATAAACTTGGAGAACAATAAAATACTTGTGAACAGAGTATTTATTGCTATGACACTTTTAAATGATTATTGAATTGTCATCCTTCGATTCAGGAAAGAATGGATCTTAATCCGTATCTTCTACCTCGTAACGGTATTCATCTTCTGGTCTCTTCTAATATCCTCTTCATGTGTTCTCCTATTTGCCTACAAAGCTATTATCAAGCCGGAACAAATACCTTACCAATCATTCTGGTTAGCCACTTTATATACGGTCTTTTTTGTTACCGATGATCATTTTATTCAAGTAAAACCAAACAGAATTCTTAAGAATGTGCTTATGAAAATCATTCGCTTTTTGAGTTCATTCACCATTTTTGACTAAAGCTTTATAAAATGAAGTTGAATCCCAGAAGTCGAATTTTTGACTAAAGCTTTGAAAAATGAATAAAAAAGGAAGTCGAATTCAAAATTCAATGCAACAACACCTTTAAAAATGATGATTTAAGAATCCAAACCTTTGGAAATGCGATGTAATGAAGTTATTTGTTATGAAGTTTAAATAGCGAGAAATTGTGTTGCCATAATTTGATAAGGTTAGAAGCTTAAATTTACAAAAGAAATTTTTGAGATACGACGGTATTTAGTTCTTTCGTATCTTTTTAGCGACGTTTTATACCTACTTATCTTCGAATAGAATAAAAGTTTAGACAAGAAAAACAATCTGGTTTGGCTAACCAATCACAACCGTCTTCCTACTGGATGAAGAAATTAAGCTATGTACGTAATTAGTTAGCATGAAGTTGCTTGGACTCTTTTCGATTATTTCGCGTGGCAGGGCGAATCAAAAATAGTGTTAATGCACAGCATAGTTGCTACTTGGTTCATCCATTTTCACACAGAATTAGAAGCGGTCAAAGAATACAGTCAGTGTTAAAGGTAAGGATAAGTGACCGGGTAATTGGTGAACGAGAATGTGATTGAAGGAAAAGCTTCGCTCGATGCCAGTCTGTGGCTTTTATTTTTGCCGCCATCGAACTCCTGCAGACTTTTATTCTGATGGCCGGCAGTGATGTTCCGCAGTCTGTTAACTTCTTCTTGTCGCTCGTTCGAGTCATCGCCATCCTCGCGGCAACTACTTTCACTCTTCTCCTCCTTGGAGTCAGTAGAATTACTACTCATAATTATTTGATTCTAGGTATATATTTTTTAAAGTTCCGAAAGTACAAAGGTAATCAACATTTGAATAAATTCCTTGCTGAAACTAACGACACCGAGAACTTTTTTTGTTCAGGCTTTTGAGCTTAAAAAAAAGGTGAAGCAAAGCGTTTTCCGTGATAAAATCGGCAGTGCGTTCCTGTTCAGCGAAAGATAAATTGTTGGGTTACACTCCGCCCCGTATTTTGACCGTGACGTAGCTCAATCAGGATTCAATCCGTAACGCGCAACTGCTTTTAAACTTTGAAACTAGGCATTTATTGAAAGTATCTTATTATTGTAAAAAGGACCAGCGTGAATTTTAAGGTATCAAAACAATGAATTTCCAATGTTTAAATAGTTATACATGAATGAATAACTTGCAGAGCCTGTTTCTGTTTTGCCGGCGTAAAGATTCCTCAGTCTCTTCGTCCGGGTACGTTTTCGTCAGAAGTGCCAGAAGCCGTTTGTTCTGGATGATTCTTTTCTTCTTATTGGTCCACGTGTTCTCGATCCCCTATCTAGGTAACGCTTTTTCATGGTTTTCCCATCTTTCTTAACATTACGACTATAACTATAACTGCAACTATAACTAAAACTATAAATTCGGACTGCTGAATAGAGTACTCTCCACTTAAACTTTGCAATACTATTAAACAATCATATCAATTGTTACAAAAGGCATTGAAAAGAAGAAGATTATAATTGTTGGAAAAGACATTGGGACACTTACATTTATATTGAAAATTCATACATGCTTTTTTTCAAGTTAGGACAATTTAAACAAAATGGTATCAATTTATCTATCTGCTGCCAAAAATTCATTGAACACAATGAAGTTGCACAGCGAAAAAATAGGTTCGACAGCTTGATGTGTGTTGGGTGGAAAGTAATGTTCTTTGTGCGTTAAATCAAAAGTTGAAACTACTTTACCGTTTTTTTCTGCAGCCTGGTGCGGCCTGACCTTGTGGCAAGAAGTGGCTGCGGCCTTCTCCACCGACCCCTCATTCGACTCCGCCATTGCGACGAACGCGTACGTGCTGCACATCTCTCTGCTTCCAGCCCGTCCCTTCCTCATCGTCCTATTCGCTCTTCTCTTCCTCCCTCCCTTCCGACGACTCTGCTGCAATTGTCTCTGCTGTGGCAGATAGAACGAATTTCCTTTTTGCTTTAGACTTGCTATGATCGAATTCTCTTGACAAATAAGTTTTTGTTGAATGTATCATTGATGAAAGTTGAACCGTTTTCAGTCACAGATCAGTAAACCGAGACTGTGCTGGAAAGAGTTGAAATATGTAAACAAACTGTATCATATGCAGCCATACATGCGTGGTTACTGTATCATATGCAGCCATACATGCGTGGTTACTGTATCATATGCAGCCATACATGCGTGGTTACTGTATCATATGCAGCCATACATGCGTGGTTACTGTATCATATGCAGCCATACATGCGTGGTTACTGTATCATATGCAGCCATACATGCGTGGTTACTGTATCATATGCAGCCATACATGCGTGGTTACTGTATCATATGCAGCCATACATGCGTGGTTACCACTGGGAGACCAGTGGTAATGCGTCTTTACATCCTTAAGAGCTTTCCTATGGTTTGAGAGTTTTGGCATTGCCTTTTGATTCACTAGAGAATTTCCTTTCTTCCAATCAACGACTATGTTTTTTTCTATAATAAACCATATAACGAATCTTTTGGGAGGTGGGACGGCTTATGCAGTTTGTTTAATTCATTTTTCTTGCCTGATAAATTTTTCTCAATTCATTTATGTATGTTTCTTTTTGCGAATCGGGAACTTTCGAAATCTACCCGGTGACAAATCTACCCGGTGACAAACTGGTGTTTCTTCTTTTTTTTTCGTTGATGAAATGCTCATTCCATCTGCCTCAATAGGGTCCTGATAATCAACTTTTTTAAACAAAAAACCAAATGTTCAAAACGAAAAATTGGTTATTTATGTTGATATTCCATTACATTCTTGAAAAAATAACATTATAAACAATTTATAAAAACTTATGTTCTAGAAAACTTCGTGTTTTGTTAACAGTTTTTTTCTCGAGTGAATTGTTTTAGAATGTGAGTTGTTTTACCCAAAAAGTAATACAAAGTGTAACTTGATTACAGACTTAAATCGTGAGAGTCAACTTGATTTTTCCGTAAATTTTGCGCGAAGTAATGCGTTTTTGTGGAATTGTTCGAGAGTAAGACTTTTTTTAATATGATTACTATGTATTAAATTTTTTTAGTTAGCTTCGAAAAATGTCTCTTGTTTCTGGTACAGACTGAGCCTTTTGGCCAAGTGATAGAATTGTTTCATTTTGATGCTAAACCTTTAGTTACATAAGATTGAAAAGGAAAAGTATGTGTATGTACATATAAGTTGTAGAAAAACAAAAACAAAAACAATATTTTTTCTTTTTTCTTGTTTTCCTGTCGGTTGAACAAAAGGTTCAACAAAGTTTCGAAATATCGAGAAAGCGGAAGATGGACAAAAAGAGATAGACAAAGAGAAAGATATGAAGAGAGATATAGAGATAGAGTGAATGCGAGAAAAAGAGAGCATCAAAGAGTATGCCGTTCATTGTACGATTCAATTCATGGGAAGAAAGAAAAAAGGAAAAATTTTATTCAAAGTAATCCGTCAATGATTAACTTTCTACAGCATATGTATCACCTGTTGTTAATTCAAAGGACAAGAAGACTTTGCATCCGTCTATTCATAAGATTACCGTTGCCTTGGCTACACGGAACTTCGCGCGAAGAACAAGAAGTTTCTATTGTAAAAAGGACATAAGTCGTGAGAGCTAAGTCGAATACTCGCGGCAATGGCTGGAGGGATAAATGCCTCTCTCGACGCGGCAGACGGCCTCAAAGCAGTAGAGAGAAGTGTCGCAGCAGCTACGTGCACTACCTTCTTCTGTCGTACGTCTAGCAACAATATTTTCTATGAAATCTCTTTGGAAATAGCGATCATAGTCGTAGAATGTCATAGAATTCCTCGGACATTTGGCATACCGATCTAATCATCGGTGAGAGGGTTACAGTTTATGGTTTAGCTAATGACGTAAAAACAAAAAGTTACCCTTAGCAGTCACTAGAAATTGAACATTCTTTTCCGCTGTTTCACTACTTGGACATCTTGCTACATGATTATACATATATATGAACATATAACAACATATTAGTCAGCTGTATCATGTATGAAGTTTTTTTTGTAAATCATAGTCACCACCAATCACGAAAGTCCATGCTGGTCATGTTGGTAATCACTAGAAGCCTGATCGATTGATTCAGCGGTCTACTTCACTCCGTCGCAGATCATCATTCTATGCTTGATAACAATACGAATCTCTCTCTGCGTTGTCATCCTTTTGTGTGCTATCACGATAGAAAAGGTTTTTTTTTTCAGCTGGAAGAACAATGAAAAACACACATTCACTTAGAGCATGGAAATCATAATATACCGTGAACCATAGTAAAATAAATACAAAAATACTGGAAAAAACATTTAAAAAATGAAAGGTTCGTCCGAGTTTGGACGGAGGCAATGACGCTTTGCAAATAGCTGTTACCATTTTGAAAGCATGCAGTGGCCGTATTCATCAATGTCGCGGGTAGGCCTAGCTCGGGAAGCTCCAAAAAGCTTCCCGCGGGAAGCTCCTTCCCGCGCCTGTTCGCGGGTAGCTGAAACGCTATCCAAGAAGCCGCGGGAAGCTTTTTTAGCTACCCGTGACATTGGTGAATACGGCCTCAGGTGTAATTTTGCAAGTTAGAAACTCAAAAAAAATTTCAACTTTTTTTCTTGTTCCATACGTATTTCGTTTTTGAATATGAATAAAAAATAACCGAAAACTTACAAACCATATAGACTGATAAAAAACTCGATTTTATTAATAATACAGTGATAGTCGAAGAAACTAGCAATATCCAGCACAGTTGTGATAATACAAATTATTTTTGATCTCCCATCCTTTCTTCGTCTTTGCCGTTCGTTACTTTTCTTTTTTTTAAGCAAAAATAGCCACAGCGAAGACTTAATTGAGACTCAGAAAAAACAAGGAAATTTGTATGAATAGATACACATAAATGGCCACCTTCATTTCTAAAAACGACTCGTTCCGACTCATAACTTGTTCGCTTAATAGAAGAGGGAGCGGATGTACAATACATAGAAGAGATAAATAGATTGTTGTGTTTCTGAGAACTAATACTGAGATTACAATACTCATAAACCATTCTTCCAGGACTTTCTCAAGACCCTGACGAACGCGATGTATGTGCCCATTCTGAGTGGAGAAC
Source organism: Allodiplogaster pararmata (assembly GCA_964056735.1). Lineage (NCBI taxonomy): Eukaryota > Metazoa > Nematoda > Chromadorea > Rhabditida > Diplogasteridae > Allodiplogaster > Allodiplogaster pararmata. The sequence continues at coordinate 27,564,041 of OZ057405.1, forward strand.
TCCTGCAAGCTTACATCGAACTGGCCAATTTCATCAGTCTCTTCCAAACAACTCCGCATTTTTATCAGTGAGACGATTGCTTAATCTCTCTTTGACTTCCTCTCTTTCTCCCTATCTCTCTATTTCTCAAACTTTCCCTATATTTCTTCCTCCCTTCATATTTTTCTTTTTGACTGTTTTTCTCTCTCCTTTTTTCAACCGTCTATCATTCATTCCATCTCTCACTCTTTCGGCTGAAAATATACATTAAAGTCTAACATTTGAAAAGTATTAATTTATTATACAAATTTACAAACATTAATAAAAAGTTTTGCGCATGTTTATTTGGTGATTTTGTCAAGCTTCGACTACTCAATAAGTGTTTTGAAAAACACGGTGGTGTTCGATCACTGCACAAAAACCTCCTTTTGTACATGTACTAATTTAATCATATCGAGAGAAATTGAATTTCAGAACTTTTATTCCATGGACTGATGGATTGGTTACCATCGTGTCAGTATACATACAGATTAACTGCATACTTCTTTGGACCATCATTATCACTTGGTGTCGCTTGGCCTTCAGAGAAGATGACATTCTCAATACATTGCCTCTCAGGTAAGACCTGAGTATGTAAGTTCAATGCAGCAATTAATTCATTGAGTCATAAATTTATGTACTAAGTCTTTCGGTGATTATTTGAAGTCACTCACTGTTTTATTGAGTCAGTGAGTCCGGTTTTGATTCCATTTTTTTGTTATTGAGTATTGTTTTGGAACAGTGAGTGACTTTTTGAGCAATATCTAGTTTGAGTTTCCCAGGATAATAGTGGGATCAATGCAAATCCTTCCTCTTTGCTTTGCGCTTCTGGAATATGTCCCTTTTCAAACATCGGATCGAACAGCTATAAGGTTAGTGAGTTGCAAATGTATGTGCTTCATTTCGTTAGATTTCTTCGTCTTCTTGATCAATCAATATGCTTCGAGTGGCGGAAGAAACACTGCATCAATAGTCGAATAGTGCGTTGCCCGAACTCATATTGTTTGAAGAACGTAGAATTTAGACAAGTGATTATGAAAAATATTGCTAACGGTAACAGTGAGGTGACCAAAAACAAGTTGCTAATTATTTTGTTCCCGAAAATCAAGATTCTACATTTATAATAGGTATTTATATGTAAATCTTCAAATGCTAAGTTAAATTTAAAGGCAGTGACGCCTGGTTGAGATGAGATATGATTGAACTATCACACAGAAAAAAGCTAGTCCACCGGGCGGGTTCGAACCCAACCATCTCTGACTCAAACCGGTAGCACGTGTTACCACTACACCACAGCGATACATTGCTATTCCGTGCGATAGTGTTTTATGAAAGGCTCATATGCTTTGTTCTCATATGCCTTGTTCTCTTAAAGAAGTAGTTACATTACCTGCGATCGGCAAAGCTGATGAATCGTGTTTTTTTTGTTGAAAAGACTTAAATTACAAATAAAATGTTTATTTCCTGTTGAGACTGGTAAGGATAGCTGCGAACGCAATCTTCCCGTTGATATACTGCATGCTTATTGGACAACTGATATGTGTTAGTCAGGAACAGTTTTCCATTGTGGATGAACGATTTGGTTTTCTTATCACATACGCTCTCTTTCCTCTCATTGTTTAGTCCATGACATTCGAAAAAAAATTCCTGTAACAGTTTTTTTTTTATCTCACCGAAAAAAAGGACTTTTGTGACTAAATTTTGACATTTCCTTTTCATGCATTTGATTTTTGCTTACTGTGAAAATCTTTCCTTATCATTCATGTATAGGAGAAGGACGAACTTCTTTTTAAAACTTGATTCGATATATCTAGAGCTGAAAGGCTTCAAATTCCAGTTGAATTTCAATTAATCACCTAGTCATCTAAAAAAACTAGTCATCTCAAAATGAGATCGATATTCATCTAGAACTAACTGAAATTCGATTACAGTCAGCTCGGCTTCTGGTGCTTGAGCTACCGTATGACCATGCGAGGTCGGGTGATATGCAGTTCAGAGATGGAAAGAGTAGACTCGTATCCTGTCTTGTTTATTTGATCTGGCCGACCATCACACAACTGCCCTTTTTAGGTTGGTACTCGGTATTTTCAAACATTAATACTCTGTATGAACCACAATTTTCAATAATGGTACGTAAGAATTTCAGAAAAACTTTTTTTTAAACCTTAACTTTCTTAATGGACAAGAACTTTAAACAAAAACTTGTTTTAGAGCTCAAAGTATTTCATTAAACGTTTATTTGAACTATACTTGGCTTTTATGACATTATCTTCTCGGAGAGCTGCTGCTCTTGAAAAATGTGATGCTTTCGTACATTATGCTTATGAGGGAAGGATATTCCAGACCAAACAACATCTAAAGAGAAAGTCTATCAATCTGTGCAATCGCTTATTGTTGAAACAATTAGCACGTTTTTATTTTATTTCGAAATTTCTTTTAAGTATAACACACAGACTTTCTAACCAGAAATTTCATCTGAAACCTAACCCCGAAACAAGAAGATGTGGAGTGTTGAAGTGAACTCGATCGCCTTCTTTTTCTCATTTGGCTCGCCAACCTCGTCCCTCATCCGAGTGGTCTCATTCTGCGAGACGGCCGAGTCCATCGTCTTCTTCTACTCGCCAATCTGGCTGACTCTGCTGACGATTCTCTGCTTGCCACCTTACCGGAGGGCCTTTATCACCCTCTTTCTTTGCAAGAAGATCAAGGTGGATCCTCTACCGCGTAAGCTCGAGGAAGCCTCCGTTATGTATCGATACGCGAATATTGAAGAGAATTTGAAAGATATTTAGAGTTATGTGAGGTTCAAACCTCACATAACTCTAAAAGCCCAGCTGGTATTGTATTTTTTGTTCACCTTCTTTCAAATAAATACCAATTTTTTTATAAAAACGAGCATGGATAAACTGAGGAAATGCCAGGGCCAGAACATGGTGCTTAACATGTTTAACGGTGGTCACTCAATTTAATACATTCACTCAAATTCGCTTATTCATGTATTTTTATTTGTTGTAGACCGTTGAATAATATCTATGTTTACCCGATAGTTTGATAATTTTTGCTTGGAAAAGTAGAAGTTCAAAAAAATTTAAAAGTAAGAAGTGTGTAAGTGCTTCATGAAATTGTCGTATGTTATGAAAACACATCCGAAACTTGTTTAGGCTTCATTCTGGGGCATGAAACATCTTTTGAAATTTTCTTCTAGTATTTAGATTGGAACATTGTGACCTTGGCTGAAACTGGTGAGATAATGTTTTACGCTAATTGTGAAAATTTGGAACTTGTAACTTTATTCTAGCCCAAATAACGGATGGAGTATTTTCACTTACTCCATACCTCTCTCTTTCTTTCTTATCTTCTATACTTTTCTCTCTTTTCAATTTATCTTACTCTAGCACTTCTCCAGATCTTTCTCCATCCGTGAGTTAACGCCTCATCACTCTCATTTTTTTGCTCGACAGGTGAAGTTCACTTCAGAACATTAATAATTAATAAATGAAGCACTAAACGTTTAAAAAATCAACCAGAAGTCCTCACCTAACCCACCGACTTCACAAATACTTATTTTTCATAGTTCTTGAAAAACTGTACATCGTAGAAAACCGATACGTATTTTTAGTTAATAGGTTGAAATCCCAGTTTTGACCAAACACATTCGCACATGATTATAAGGGGAAATGACTGCAGTTACCCTAGTCAGAGTAAGGGTCTCTTTGCTAAATTGCGGAGGACTTTGAGAACAAAAAAGGTCGGAATCGCAATGGAGTTACAGTACAACGTGGCTTCGATTGTACAAGCCTCCAATTACTTCTCAAAACCTTCGTTTAGATAAAGGAAAGGTTATCTCCAACCAAGAGATTTTGTTTGAAACGAGGTACTGTATCTTTATGGTTTCTCTTTTTGTTCTTCTTTATAAAAGATGAACTTGTTGTGTAAAACGTATAAAGACTCTGCCAAGAAGATAATACAGCCCGTTCCCGCTTCACAAGTAAAAAGATTTGCTTAGTCGTTAACATGACGTCCCGCATCACGATAAATCGCATCCGAAATTTCGCAATCGTCGTTTTACCATGGTTTTCTTCATTGTAAGTTCTGCTTAGGCCTGACTGAGTTCACACGTTTCAAAAAACAATTGCAAAATTTTGGGTGCGAGTTGTCACACACGAAACTCTAACCATTCCTGGAGTAAAGCTGTAGTCTCAAAAAACAGAAACACACTCACCCCAGTTTTGATTGAGACCTATCCGTTTTTGTAAACTTATAAATGTAGAATGCTGACTACTGATACTTTTATAGAATTTAATCATTTTGTTCTCATTTTCGATAATTCAGAAAAAGAAATTTAATGCTACCAGTTCCTCAAGACTATTAAATTTTAATTCAATTTTTTTTATACATAGAGAACATCCATGAGAAAAACACAAAGGTAACATAAATTTGACTTTCATATTTTAAGATCTATGGAATCTATTTTGAATACTTGAAGAGAAATTATTTTTTTAAAGAAAACTTTATATCATTTCAGTGGCAGTGTTCATTTAATATTTTGATTTTATGGGTTTGAATAAAATAAATTCAAATTACAGCTCTCTA
>OZ057405.1:27568851-27595274 GCA_964056735.1 Allodiplogaster pararmata
GCTTCTCAGCATCAGACCATTTATCGAGAGCAACCATCAAATCGTCAAGAATCAGCGCTTCTCAGCATCAGGCCATTTATCGGAGCAACATCAATCGTCAAGAATCAGCGCTTCTCAGCATCAGACCATTTATCGAGAGCAACCATCAAATCGTCAAGAATCAGCGCTTCTCAGCATCAGACCATTTATCGAGAGCAACCATCAAATCGTCAAGAATCAGCGCTTCTCAGCATCAGACCATTTATCGAGAGCAACCATCAAATCGTCAAGAATCAGCGCTTCTCAGCATCAGACCATTTATCGAGAGCAACCATCAAATCGTCAAGAATCAGCGCTTCTCAGCATCAGACCATTTATCGAGAGCAACCATCAAATCGTCAAGAATCAGCGCTTCTCAGCATCAGACCATTTATCGAGAGCAACCATCAAATCGTCAAGAATCAGCGCTTCTCAGCATCAGGCCATTTATCGAGAGCAACCATCAAATCGTCAAGAATCAGCGCTTCTCAGCATCAGGCCATTTATCGAGAGCAACCATCAAATCGTCAAGAATCAGCGCTTCTCAGCATCAGACCATTTATCGAGAGCAACCATCAAATCGTCAAGAATCAGCGCTTCTCAGCATCAGACCATTTATCGAGAGCAACCATCAAATCGTCAAGAATCAGCGCTTCTCAGCATCAGGCCATTTATCGAGAGCAACCATCAAATCGTCAAGAATCAGCGCTTCTCAGCATCAGACCATTTATCGAGAGCAACCATCAAATCGTCAAGAATCAGCGCTTCTCAGCATCAGACCATTTATCGAGAGCAACCATCAAATCGTCAAGAATCAGCGCTTCTCAGCATCAGACCATTTATCGAGAGCAACCATCAAATCGTCAAGAATCAGCGCTTCTCAGCATCAGGCCATTTATCGAGAGCAACCATCAAATCGTCAAGAATCAGCGCTTCTCAGCATCAGACCATTTATCGAGAGCAACCATCAAATCGTCAAGAATCAGCGCTTCTCAGCATCAGGCCATTTATCGAGAGCAACCATCAAATCGTCAAGAATCAGCGCTTCTCAGCATCAGACCATTTATCGAGAGCAACCATCAAATCGTCAAGAATCAGCGCTTCTCAGCATCAGACCATTTATCGAGAGCAACCATCAAATCGTCAAGAATCAGCGCTTCTCAGCATCAGACCATTTATCGAGAGCAACCATCAAATCGTCAAGAATCAGCGCTTCTCAGCATCAGGCCATTTATCGAGAGCAACCATCAAATCGTCAAGAATCAGCGCTTCTCAGCATCAGACCATTTATCGAGAGCAACCATCAAATCGTCAAGAATCAGCGCTTCTCAGCATCAGACCATTTATCGAGAGCAACCATCAAATCGTCAAGAATCAGCGCTTCTCAGCATCAGACCATTTATCGAGAGCAACCATCAAATCGTCAAGAATCAGCGCTTCTCAGCATCAGACCATTTATCGAGAGCAACCATCAAATCGTCAAGAATCAGCGCTTCTCAGCATCAGACCATTTATCGAGAGCAACCATCAAATCGTCAAGAATCAGCGCTTCTCAGCATCAGACCATTTATCGAGAGCAACCATCAAATCGTCAAGAATCAGCGCTTCTCAGCATCAGACCATTTATCGAGAGCAACCATCAAATCGTCAAGAATCAGCGCTTCTCAGCATCAGGCCATTTATCGAGAGCAACCATCAAATCGTCAAGAATCAGCGCTTCTCAGCATCAGGCCATTTATCGAGAGCAACCATCAAATCGTCAAGAATCAGCGCTTCTCAGCATCAGACCATTTATCGAGAGCAACCATCAAATCGTCAAGAATCAGCGCTTCTCAGCATCAGACCATTTATCGAGAGCAACCATCAAATCGTCAAGAATCAGCGCTTCTCAGCATCAGGCCATTTATCGAGAGCAACCATCAAATCGTCAAGAATCAGCGCTTCTCAGCATCAGGCCATTTATCGAGAGCAACCATCAAATCGTCAAGAATCAGCGCTTCTCAGCATCAGACCATTTATCGAGAGCAACCATCAAATCGTCAAGAATCAGCGCTTCTCAGCATCAGACCATTTATCGAGAGCAACCATCAAATCGTCAAGAATCAGCGCTTCTCAGCATCAGACCATTTATCGAGAGCAACCATCAAATCGTCAAGAATCAGCGCTTCTCAGCATCAGGCCATTTATCGAGAGCAACCATCAAATCGTCAAGAATCAGCGCTTCTCAGCATCAGGCCATTTATCGAGAGCAACCATCAAATCGTCAAGAATCAGCGCTTCTCAGCATCAGACCATTTATCGAGAGCAACCATCAAATCGTCAAGAATCAGCGCTTCTCAGCATCAGACCATTTATCGAGAGCAACCATCAAATCGTCAAGAATCAGCGCTTCTCAGCATCAGGCCATTTATCGAGAGCAACCATCAAATCGTCAAGAATCAGCGCTTCTCAGCATCAGACCATTTATCGAGAGCAACCATCAAATCGTCAAGAATCAGCGCTTCTCAGCATCAGACCATTTATCGAGAGCAACCATCAAATCGTCAAGAATCAGCGCTTCTCAGCATCAGACCATTTATCGAGAGCAACCATCAAATCGTCAAGAATCAGCGCTTCTCAGCATCAGACCATTTATCGAGAGCAACCATCAAATCGTCAAGAATCAGCGCTTCTCAGCATCAGACCATTTATCGAGAGCAACCATCAAATCGTCAAGAATCAGCGCTTCTCAGCATCAGGACCATTTATCGAGAGCAACCATCAAATCGTCAAGAATCAGCGCTTCTCAGCATCAGACCATTTATCGAGAGCAACCATCAAATCGTCAAGAATCAGCGCTTCTCAGCATCAGACCATTTATCGAGAGCAACCATCAAATCGTCAAGAATCAGCGCTTCTCAGCATCAGACCATTTATCGAGAGCAACCATCAAATCGTCAAGAATCAGCGCTTCTCAGCATCAGACCATTTATCGAGAGCAACCATCAAATCGTCAAGAATCAGCGCTTCTCAGCATCAGACCATTTATCGAGAGCAACCATCAAATCGTCAAGAATCAGCGCTTCTCAGCATCAGACCATTTATCGAGAGCAACCATCAAATCGTCAAGAATCAGCGCTTCTCAGCATCAGACCATTTATCGAGAGCAACCATCAAATCGTCAAGAATCAGCGCTTCTCAGCATCAGGCCATTTATCGAGAGCAACCATCAAATCGTCAAGAATCAGCGCTTCTCAGCATCAGGCCATTTATCGAGAGCAACCATCAAATCGTCAAGAATCAGCGCTTCTCAGCATCAGACCATTTATCGAGAGCAACCATCAAATCGTCAAGAATCAGCGCTTCTCAGCATCAGACCATTTATCGAGAGCAACCATCAAATCGTCAAGAATCAGCGCTTCTCAGCATCAGACCATTTATCGAGAGCAACCATCAAATCGTCAAGAATCAGCGCTTCTCAGCATCAGGCCATTTATCGAGAGCAACCATCAAATCGTCAAGAATCAGCGCTTCTCAGCATCAGACCATTTATCGAGAGCAACCATCAAATCGTCAAGAATCAGCGCTTCTCAGCATCAGACCATTTATCGAGAGCAACCATCAAATCGTCAAGAATCAGCGCTTCTCAGCATCAGACCATTTATCGAGAGCAACCATCAAATCGTCAAGAATCAGCGCTTCTCAGCATCAGGCCATTTATCGAGAGCAACCATCAAATCGTCAAGAATCAGCGCTTCTCAGCATCAGACCATTTATCGAGAGCAACCATCAAATCGTCAAGAATCAGCGCTTCTCAGCATCAGACCATTTATCGAGAGCAACCATCAAATCGTCAAGAATCAGCGCTTCTCAGCATCAGGCCATTTATCGAGAGCAACCATCAAATCGTCAAGAATCAGCGCTTCTCAGCATCAGGCCATTTATCGAGAGCAACCATCAAATCGTCAAGAATCAGCGCTTCTCAGCATCAGACCATTTATCGAGAGCAACCATCAAATCGTCAAGAATCAGCGCTTCTCAGCATCAGACCATTTATCGAGAGCAACCATCAAATCGTCAAGAATCAGCGCTTCTCAGCATCAGGCCATTTATCGAGAGCAACCATCAAATCGTCAAGAATCAGCGCTTCTCAGCATCAGGCCATTTATCGAGAGCAACCATCAAATCGTCAAGAATCAGCGCTTCTCAGCATCAGACCATTTATCGAGAGCAACCATCAAATCGTCAAGAATCAGCGCTTCTCAGCATCAGACCATTTATCGAGAGCAACCATCAAATCGTCAAGAATCAGCGCTTCTCAGCATCAGGCCATTTATCGAGAGCAACCATCAAATCGTCAAGAATCAGCGCTTCTCAGCATCAGGCCATTTATCGAGAGCAACCATCAAATCGTCAAGAATCAGCGCTTCTCAGCATCAGACCATTTATCGAGAGCAACCATCAAATCGTCAAGAATCAGCGCTTCTCAGCATCAGGCCATTTATCGAGAGCAACCATCAAATCGTCAAGAATCAGCGCTTCTCAGCATCAGACCATTTATCGAGAGCAACCATCAAATCGTCAAGAATCAGCGCTTCTCAGCATCAGGCCATTTATCGAGAGCAACCATCAAATCGTCAAGAATCAGCGCTTCTCAGCATCAGACCATTTATCGAGAGCAACCATCAAATCGTCAAGAATCAGCGCTTCTCAGCATCAGGCCATTTATCGAGAGCAACCATCAAATCGTCAAGAATCAGCGCTTCTCAGCATCAGACCATTTATCGAGAGCAACCATCAAATCGTCAAGAATCAGCGCTTCTCAGCATCAGACCATTTATCGAGAGCAACCATCAAATCGTCAAGAATCAGCGCTTCTCAGCATCAGACCATTTATCGAGAGCAACCATCAAATCGTCAAGAATCAGCGCTTCTCAGCATCAGGCCATTTATCGAGAGCAACCATCAAATCGTCAAGAATCAGCGCTTCTCAGCATCAGACCATTTATCGAGAGCAACCATCAAATCGTCAAGAATCAGCGCTTCTCAGCATCAGACCATTTATCGAGAGCAACCATCAAATCGTCAAGAATCAGCGCTTCTCAGCATCAGACCATTTATCGAGAGCAACCATCAAATCGTCAAGAATCAGCGCTTCTCAGCATCAGGCCATTTATCGAGAGCAACCATCAAATCGTCAAGAATCAGCGCTTCTCAGCATCAGGCCATTTATCGAGAGCAACCATCAAATCGTCAAGAATCAGCGCTTCTCAGCATCAGACCATTTATCGAGAGCAACCATCAAATCGTCAAGAATCAGCGCTTCTCAGCATCAGACCATTTATCGAGAGCAACCATCAAATCGTCAAGAATCAGCGCTTCTCAGCATCAGACCATTTATCGAGAGCAACCATCAAATCGTCAAGAATCAGCGCTTCTCAGCATCAGGCCATTTATCGAGAGCAACCATCAAATCGTCAAGAATCAGCGCTTCTCAGCATCAGGCCATTTATCGAGAGCAACCATCAAATCGTCAAGAATCAGCGCTTCTCAGCATCAGACCATTTATCGAGAGCAACCATCAAATCGTCAAGAATCAGCGCTTCTCAGCATCAGACCATTTATCGAGAGCAACCATCAAATCGTCAAGAATCAGCGCTTCTCAGCATCAGGCCATTTATCGAGAGCAACCATCAAATCGTCAAGAATCAGCGCTTCTCAGCATCAGGCCATTTATCGAGAGCAACCATCAAATCGTCAAGAATCAGCGCTTCTCAGCATCAGACCATTTATCGAGAGCAACCATCAAATCGTCAAGAATCAGCGCTTCTCAGCATCAGGCCATTTATCGAGAGCAACCATCAAATCGTCAAGAATCAGCGCTTCTCAGCATCAGACCATTTATCGAGAGCAACCATCAAATCGTCAAGAATCAGCGCTTCTCAGCATCAGGCCATTTATCGAGAGCAACCATCAAATCGTCAAGAATCAGCGCTTCTCAGCATCAGACCATTTATCGAGAGCAACCATCAAATCGTCAAGAATCAGCGCTTCTCAGCATCAGACCATTTATCGAGAGCAACCATCAAATCGTCAAGAATCAGCGCTTCTCAGCATCAGACCATTTATCGAGAGCAACCATCAAATCGTCAAGAATCAGCGCTTCTCAGCATCAGGCCATTTATCGAGAGCAACCATCAAATCGTCAAGAATCAGCGCTTCTCAGCATCAGGCCATTTATCGAGAGCAACCATCAAATCGTCAAGAATCAGCGCTTCTCAGCATCAGGCCATTTATCGAGAGCAACCATCAAATCGTCAAGAATCAGCGCTTCTCAGCATCAGACCATTTATCGAGAGCAACCATCAAATCGTCAAGAATCAGCGCTTCTCAGCATCAGGCCATTTATCGAGAGCAACCATCAAATCGTCAAGAATCAGCGCTTCTCAGCATCAGACCATTTATCGAGAGCAACCATCAAATCGTCAAGAATCAGCGCTTCTCAGCATCAGGCCATTTATCGAGAGCAACCATCAAATCGTCAAGAATCAGCGCTTCTCAGCATCAGAGCCATTTATCGAGAGCAACCATCAAATCGTCAAGAATCAGCGCTTCTCAGCATCAGACCATTTATCGAGAGCAACCATCAAATCGTCAAGAATCAGCGCTTCTCAGCATCAGACCATTTATCGAGAGCAACCATCAAATCGTCAAGAATCAGCGCTTCTCAGCATCAGGCCATTTATCGAGAGCAACCATCAAATCGTCAAGAATCAGCGCTTCTCAGCATCAGACCATTTATCGAGAGCAACCATCAAATCGTCAAGAATCAGCGCTTCTCAGCATCAGACCATTTATCGAGAGCAACCATCAAATCGTCAAGAATCAGCGCTTCTCAGCATCAGGCCATTTATCGAGAGCAACCATCAAATCGTCAAGAATCAGCGCTTCTCAGCATCAGACCATTTATCGAGAGCAACCATCAAATCGTCAAGAATCAGCGCTTCTCAGCATCAGGCCATTTATCGAGAGCAACCATCAAATCGTCAAGAATCAGCGCTTCTCAGCATCAGACCATTTATCGAGAGCAACCATCAAATCGTCAAGAATCAGCGCTTCTCAGCATCAGACCATTTATCGAGAGCAACCATCAAATCGTCAAGAATCAGCGCTTCTCAGCATCAGACCATTTATCGAGAGCAACCATCAAATCGTCAAGAATCAGCGCTTCTCAGCATCAGACCATTTATCGAGAGCAACCATCAAATCGTCAAGAATCAGCGCTTCTCAGCATCAGGCCATTTATCGAGAGCAACCATCAAATCGTCAAGAATCAGCGCTTCTCAGCATCAGACCATTTATCGAGAGCAACCATCAAATCGTCAAGAATCAGCGCTTCTCAGCATCAGACCATTTATCGAGAGCAACCATCAAATCGTCAAGAATCAGCGCTTCTCAGCATCAGGCCATTTATCGAGAGCAACCATCAAATCGTCAAGAATCAGCGCTTCTCAGCATCAGGCCATTTATCGAGAGCAACCATCAAATCGTCAAGAATCAGCGCTTCTCAGCATCAGACCATTTATCGAGAGCAACCATCAAATCGTCAAGAATCAGCGCTTCTCAGCATCAGGCCATTTATCGAGAGCAACCATCAAATCGTCAAGAATCAGCGCTTCTCAGCATCAGACCATTTATCGAGAGCAACCATCAAATCGTCAAGAATCAGCGCTTCTCAGCATCAGGACCATTTATCGAGAGCAACCATCAAATCGTCAAGAATCAGCGCTTCTCAGCATCAGACCATTTATCGAGAGCAACCATCAAATCGTCAAGAATCAGCGCTTCTCAGCATCAGGCCATTTATCGAGAGCAACCATCAAATCGTCAAGAATCAGCGCTTCTCAGCATCAGGCCATTTATCGAGAGCAACCATCAAATCGTCAAGAATCAGCGCTTCTCAGCATCAGACCATTTATCGAGAGCAACCATCAAATCGTCAAGAATCAGCGCTTCTCAGCATCAGACCATTTATCGAGAGCAACCATCAAATCGTCAAGAATCAGCGCTTCTCAGCATCAGGCCATTTATCGAGAGCAACCATCAAATCGTCAAGAATCAGCGCTTCTCAGCATCAGGCCATTTATCGAGAGCAACCATCAAATCGTCAAGAATCAGCGCTTCTCAGCATCAGACCATTTATCGAGAGCAACCATCAAATCGTCAAGAATCAGCGCTTCTCAGCATCAGGCCATTTATCGAGAGCAACCATCAAATCGTCAAGAATCAGCGCTTCTCAGCATCAGACCATTTATCGAGAGCAACCATCAAATCGTCAAGAATCAGCGCTTCTCAGCATCAGGCCATTTATCGAGAGCAACCATCAAATCGTCAAGAATCAGCGCTTCTCAGCATCAGACCATTTATCGAGAGCAACCATCAAATCGTCAAGAATCAGCGCTTCTCAGCATCAGACCATTTATCGAGAGCAACCATCAAATCGTCAAGAATCAGCGCTTCTCAGCATCAGACCATTTATCGAGAGCAACCATCAAATCGTCAAGAATCAGCGCTTCTCAGCATCAGGCCATTTATCGAGAGCAACCATCAAATCGTCAAGAATCAGCGCTTCTCAGCATCAGGCCATTTATCGAGAGCAACCATCAAATCGTCAAGAATCAGCGCTTCTCAGCATCAGGCCATTTATCGAGAGCAACCATCAAATCGTCAAGAATCAGCGCTTCTCAGCATCAGACCATTTATCGAGAGCAACCATCAAATCGTCAAGAATCAGCGCTTCTCAGCATCAGGCCATTTATCGAGAGCAACCATCAAATCGTCAAGAATCAGCGCTTCTCAGCATCAGACCATTTATCGAGAGCAACCATCAAATCGTCAAGAATCAGCGCTTCTCAGCATCAGGCCATTTATCGAGAGCAACCATCAAATCGTCAAGAATCAGCGCTTCTCAGCATCAGACCATTTATCGAGAGCAACCATCAAATCGTCAAGAATCAGCGCTTCTCAGCATCAGGCCATTTATCGAGAGCAACCATCAAATCGTCAAGAATCAGCGCTTCTCAGCATCAGGCCATTTATCGAGAGCAACCATCAAATCGTCAAGAATCAGCGCTTCTCAGCATCAGGCCATTTATCGAGAGCAACCATCAAATCGTCAAGAATCAGCGCTTCTCAGCATCAGACCATTTATCGAGAGCAACCATCAAATCGTCAAGAATCAGCGCTTCTCAGCATCAGGCCATTTATCGAGAGCAACCATCAAATCGTCAAGAATCAGCGCTTCTCAGCATCAGGCCATTTATCGAGAGCAACCATCAAATCGTCAAGAATCAGCGCTTCTCAGCATCAGACCATTTATCGAGAGCAACCATCAAAATCGTCAAGAATCAGCGCTTCTCAGCATCAGGCCATTTATCGAGAGCAACCATCAAATCGTCAAGAATCAGCGCTTCTCAGCATCAGACCATTTATCGAGAGCAACCATCAAATCGTCAAGAATCAGCGCTTCTCAGCATCAGGCCATTTATCGAGAGCAACCATCAAATCGTCAAGAATCAGCGCTTCTCAGCATCAGGCCATTTATCGAGAGCAACCATCAAATCGTCAAGAATCAGCGCTTCTCAGCATCAGACCATTTATCGAGAGCAACCATCAAATCGTCAAGAATCAGCGCTTCTCAGCATCAGACCATTTATCGAGAGCAACCATCAAATCGTCAAGAATCAGCGCTTCTCAGCATCAGGCCATTTATCGAGAGCAACCATCAAATCGTCAAGAATCAGCGCTTCTCAGCATCAGACCATTTATCGAGAGCAACCATCAAATCGTCAAGAATCAGCGCTTCTCAGCATCAGACCATTTATCGAGAGCAACCATCAAATCGTCAAGAATCAGCGCTTCTCAGCATCAGACCATTTATCGAGAGCAACCATCAAATCGTCAAGAATCAGCGCTTCTCAGCATCAGGCCATTTATCGAGAGCAACCATCAAATCGTCAAGAATCAGCGCTTCTCAGCATCAGACCATTTATCGAGAGCAACCATCAAATCGTCAAGAATCAGCGCTTCTCAGCATCAGGCCATTTATCGAGAGCAACCATCAAATCGTCAAGAATCAGCGCTTCTCAGCATCAGACCATTTATCGAGAGCAACCATCAAATCGTCAAGAATCAGCGCTTCTCAGCATCAGGCCATTTATCGAGAGCAACCATCAAATCGTCAAGAATCAGCGTTTCTCAGCATCAGGCCATTTATCGAGAGCAACCATCAAATCGTCAAGAATCAGCGCTTCTCAGCATCAGACCATTTATCGAGAGCAACCATCAAATCGTCAAGAATCAGCGCTTCTCAGCATCAGACCATTTATCGAGAGCAACCATCAAATCGTCAAGAATCAGCGCTTCTCAGCATCAGACCATTTATCGAGAGCAACCATCAAATCGTCAAGAATCAGCGCTTCTCAGCATCAGGCCATTTATCGAGAGCAACCATCAAATCGTCAAGAATCAGCGCTTCTCAGCATCAGGCCATTTATCGAGAGCAACCATCAAATCGTCAAGAATCAGCGCTTCTCAGCATCAGACCATTTATCGAGAGCAACCATCAAATCGTCAAGAATCAGCGCTTCTCAGCATCAGACCATTTATCGAGAGCAACCATCAAATCGTCAAGAATCAGCGCTTCTCAGCATCAGGCCATTTATCGAGAGCAACCATCAAATCGTCAAGAATCAGCGCTTCTCAGCATCAGGCCATTTATCGAGAGCAACCATCAAATCGTCAAGAATCAGCGCTTCTCAGCATCAGGCCATTTATCGAGAGCAACCATCAAATCGTCAAGAATCAGCGCTTCTCAGCATCAGGCCATTTATCGAGAGCAACCATCAAATCGTCAAGAATCAGCGCTTCTCAGCATCAGACCATTTATCGAGAGCAACCATCAAATCGTCAAGAATCAGCGCTTCTCAGCATCAGGCCATTTATCGAGAGCAACCATCAAATCGTCAAGAATCAGCGCTTCTCAGCATCAGACCATTTATCGAGACCAACCATCAAATCGTCAAGAATCAGCGCTTCTCAGCATCAGGCCATTTATCGAGAGCAACCATCAAATCGTCAAGAATCAGCGCTTCTCAGCATCAGGCCATTTATCGAGAGCAACCATCAAATCGTCAAGAATCAGCGCTTCTCAGCATCAGACCATTTATCGAGACCAACCATCAAATCGTCAAGAATCAGCGCTTCTCAGCATCAGGCCATTTATCGAGACCAACCATCAAATCGTCAAGAATCAGCGCTTCTCAGCATCAGGCCATTTATCGAGACCAACCATCAAATCGTCAAGAATCAGCGCTTCTCAGCATCAGACCATTTATCGAGAGCAACCATCAAATCGTCAAGAATCAGCGCTTCTCAGCATCAGGCCATTTATCGAGAGCAACCATCAAATCGTCAAGAATCAGCGCTTCTCAGCATCAGACCATTTATCGAGAGCAACCATCAAATCGTCAAGAATCAGCGCTTCTCAGCATCAGGCCATTTATCGAGAGCAACCATCAAATCGTCAAGAATCAGCGCTTCTCAGCATCAGGCCATTTATCGAGAGCAACCATCAAATCGTCAAGAATCAGCGCTTCTCAGCATCAGACCATTTATCGAGAGCAACCATCAAATCGTCAAGAATCAGCGCTTCTCAGCATCAGACCATTTATCGAGAGCAACCATCAAATCGTCAAGAATCAGCGCTTCTCAGCATCAGGCCATTTATCGAGAGCAACCATCAAATCGTCAAGAATCAGCGCTTCTCAGCATCAGGCCATTTATCGAGACCAACCATCAAATCGTCAAGAATCAGCGCTTCTCAGCATCAGGCCATTTATCGAGACCAACCATCAAATCGTCAAGAATCAGCGCTTCTCAGCATCAGGCCATTTATCGAGACCAACCATCAAATCGTCAAGAATCAGCGCTTCTCAGCATCAGGCCATTTATCGAGACCAACCATCAAATCGTCAAGAATCAGCGCTTCTCAGCATCAGGCCATTTATCGAGACCAACCATCAAATCGTCAAGAATCAGCGCTTCTCAGCATCAGACCATTTATCGAGAGCAACCATCAAATCGTCAAGAATCAGCGCTTCTCAGCATCAGACCATTTATCGAGAGCAACCATCAAATCGTCAAGAATCAGCGCTTCTCAGCATCAGACCATTTATCGAGACCAACCATCAAATCGTCAAGAATCAGCAAAGCGGGGGTTGACATTAATTTTTTAAGATTTTCTAGTTGTGGAAGGCCTAAACACATGGTTACTCTATCAAGGTTGGCAAATTCATCATAACCTTTTTGATATTCGTTATAACAAAAGTATATACATTTTGGTACTTGTTCATAAACTAGTTCAGGAGACTTAATTATACGATGTACAAGGGTACTTTTACCACAACCACTAGGCCCACACATCAACATTGTGGACGGCCACTCGAGAAGCATCACAATAAAGGAAATGGATAGTAACAATGAACAGGTTTAATCATATGAGATCAGTCCTTATATCCATATGGGGTTGTGTTGTACGTCCCCCGGACGATGACCCTTTTGTCGAACACGGCGTTCAACTTCTTCTTTTGAAGAAGAGATGTCACCGCGTGACTTCTCTCGGTGACTATTCGGTCATAGACGACTGTGACCGGGAAAGGTTTCTCACCTTTCTTCATTTCCCTTACAAACTGTCGCATCTGCTCGAAATGGATCTTCTGCGATGCTTCGGACGTAAGAGGGAAGCCTTTGCATTTTACCACGCTCTTTTCCTGCAAGAAATCAAGACGTGTTTCTCCAATTTGAAATCCTCATGACCCAATGAATGTAAAACTCTCACCATGCCGTCATGCGTGACGTATTTGTATGCATAGGCTTTGGGTCCCTGAGACACGAACTCTGTTCCTTTTCCAGGAATTTCGTCCGTCAGGTCCCCGAGAAAGTTCCCCTTCAGCTCCTCCAGGGGGTCCACTTCACTGTCTTTGTGAAGGTAGATGACCGAATCCGTGTCTAAAAAAAAATAGGGTTGAAACAAAAAGAATTGGAATATACAGCAAAGAAAAACGAAAAAATTTAAACGAACCACAATACAGCAGTCTGGAGCTTTGCACACGCGAGATGATATTGTAAAGTGTCACTCTCGCATAAGCCGTCGTGAGCACTGCCGACGCCAGGGAAGTTGTGCTTATCGGCTCGGAGTGGCCAGTCTTCTTCTTGAAGGAGACCCAGAGCTTCTCATCGGTGAGGACAATAATGTCCCCAACCTCGGTCTCGGCCTCGATCAGAAGGCTGTGCAGTCTTTCGGGGGAGATAACCATTTCCTGCTGTTTCCTTCCCGAGCGTTCTCCGAGTTTTCCCCACTGAAAATTCAGAAAAATTTGTTTGTAATTATCTAATACACAGAAAGAATCTTACCAAGGAGTTGAGCATCAGCTTGGCGACTTGTCTTGCTGCGCTGTTTGGCAACATCTTTGTAGGGTCGAGCGTCACTCCTTCTCTTCGCTTGAAGGCCTCAATATATTCGGCCTGCTTCATGACGTCATCGCCAACGTCTCTGGGCCATCCGCTTGCCTCCTTCAAACAGCTTCTTTTTTGAAAAGATCATATGAGAATCAACAACACACTACTAAACAATAATTAAAATCACTAACCGTTTTGAGCTTCACAAATGTATTCATGTACTCGGAGAGAATGCCGTGACGTACATGCCCACTTTCAGGATTCATCTCGTATTGACTCCAGTTCTCATAATGTCTTCCCTGAATTGTAGTAATGAATGACTGTGATATATGTATATATATGAAAAGGGACTACCTCATAGGCGTTCAGAACTGTATAGCCAGTTCTCAAGGCGAGCTTGATCTCCTCCGTTGCCCATGTTCCTTCGAAAGCTCTCTCCTCATCCGTATGCGAGCATGAAGTTCTCTCTGGGGACTTTTCCAGAGCACATTGTTGACATAGTGCGTAGATGCACTTTCCTCCCACTCTCATACATAGAACCGGTAGATGTAGATTGGATGGTGCCAATACCTGAACAATAAGATTGTAAATAAGTAACAGGAAAGCGTTAAAAGTTCATCAAGAAAACATACTCTGCACTTGAGGAATCCATTTACGCCCAAATCTTGTGCATCGTTGATTGGGCACGGGATATCCTCTCCAGAAACGTAGACTCCAACACCGATAGGATAGGGCTTGTACTTGTTCGTGAACGGGTACAGGCTGAAAGTAGATTGTTGAACAAAAAAAAATACCATGACAAAGAGATAATCAGTAACCTGCAAACATCTTGATAACGGATGCTCCATCCTTCTTGACATTTTGCGTGCAGTTTGAACGTCTCGGTTCTTCCGCCAAAGAATGCATCGTTGATATCAAGAGGCTCCTCAATTATAAATTTATAGGCAAGTCATTTAAGGATAAAACAAAAATAAAACTTACTAGAATTCGATGCTTCATGAAGATTGTCCTCATTTCCTCGTCCCGACGCAGCATCTTGTTGATTTCGCACTCTCGGTAGACCTTCACCTTGTAGTTTGGCTCGAGTACGCTGAGCCTCAACTTGTTGTCACGTCTTATTTCGGCAGCGGTGCGGCCTAGTATGACGGCGTCATCCTGGTACGAGCATGTACATGCGTGGTAGTAGCATCCATGTACCTACAAAATATTGTTTTAAAAACCCAAATGTTTCAACATTATCAGCTAACCTCGATAGCGACCGGCTTCTTGCCCTCTCTAGGAATGTAGCCGTCCACGTGGTATCTTGTTCCGGGGACTCTGTGTTCCCCTCCGTGCGTTGCATCCTGAATCCTTTGTCCCTTCGTCTCACGAAGGTATCTGTAATAGTTTAAAATTGAACAAAGCACAAAGAGATTGAAATTTATTTGAGTAACTTACGCCAGAAACTTGAGGGCTATGATGCTCTGCCTCTTGCATGGAAGTATCGGTGCTTCAATCGCCAGATTTTCCTTTTTCAGAAAATTTCTCCGGAAGATGAGCATCGCTGCACTTGCAGCTGTGACACTCTCATGGAAAACGTGGGTGCCCGATATACGGAAGCACTCCGTGTCGAAGGCCGTTGCTCCTCTGCTGAGCAAAGCTACATCAGAGTAGCAGTAGGCCAAAATTTCCTGCCGAAAGTTGAATTGTACTCCGCTTTGAGCCGCATGCCACTCCAAAAACTGCTGTTTTCCCTCTTCCTTCATTTGAGTGGGATTGTAGAAGGTGGAGTCCGGAATGGCTCCAATGTAGTTGTAGTTTTGAGGGCAGTTGAAGAGATGGGGGAAGTAACCTAAATTGAAAATATTTTACAAGAGATGAGGGAAATACCCTAAATTGAAAATATTTTACATCAACTGTACTTGAAAGAGAATACAACAAACCTTTCTTTAGCTCCGGTATTCCAAATGCCTTTGGGAACGATGCGAGTGGCATCTGCAGGAAGTTTAGCGTGTCCACAAACCGCACGCTCCTGTTGACCATATGCAGTCCCGAGAGAATCATCTTACTCGGGACATCGTCGCTCGACATCATGGTTCTCAGCAGAAATTGGCCGTCATACCTCAAGCAATACATGATTGAAGAGGGATAGAAAACGAAAGAAATCAATGAGTGTCAAGAGAGTAAGAAATTTGACTTACCCCTTTAGGTTATGCGCGAGAACCGTTGCGTTACGGTTTTCCTTCAGATTCAGCCACTTTACGAACTCGCTGACAAGGTCCCTGTTGCATCCATCCAAACCATGCCATACATGGACACGACGCCCTCCGCATTGGTTGCACGATTCTTGAGACTCGTGAGACTCTGGCGTGGTGTGCTTACATGCACTGCACGAGCGGATGGCAATGATGACGTTCGGCTTGTGAACGTTTTTGCCATTCTCGCTCACGACTGTCGACTGAACAAATGATTCGTTGAGAGTTAGTTTTGAGAGAGCTGGTGAGAGAGCTAGTTTGAAAAAAAATAATGTACTACCTCAATATCGAAGGCGATGGTCTTGAGTCGAAATCTGGAGGAGATGGGGCTCGCTGGTGCAATGAAGCATGTGGGGTGGTCTTTAGGCATATCCGTTTTGCATCGAGGGCAAAATGACATGCCGCATACGTGAGCTCGCCCTGTCCGTCCTTCGTTGATCAACTACAAAAAATATGTAGTAACGCTTTTTTCCAGGGTGAACAAATCAAGTAAATTGAATAACCTGATTACACATCTCACAGATTTGGACGCGCTCGCATCTTGATGCACCTCCTCGGACACCCTGCTCCAAGTGACGTTTGAAGCAGTCCTCGTTATTGAAGACAAATCGACACCGAGCGCATTCTTTATGTAGCTGGCCACTACACTCTTCGATGCGCGGGTGGGTGCAGAGAGAGCATCTCAGGGGGCAATTGTAATGGGCATCTCTGTTCATGTAGATCGAGTTGCAATTCCCGCAATAGTACTCTCTGTCTGCAAAGAATTTTCTTGTGAATCTTTGTAATTAAAAAATTAAACTGTCAACTAACAAAATTTTTTTTCTCTTTTGGGTCTTGATTATTAAAACATTAAACTATCAACTAACCAAAGAATGCAGGGATTTTCTTGATGTGGTCGTAGTGGTTAGTCTTGAGTCGCAGTCCAATAACCTTTCCATCTCCAGCGAAGGGGCCTCGGAATAATGGATGCTTGGCTCCATCAAATACTATGAGCTGGTAGTCGGTAAGCCTCTCTTGCATCTCCTTGACATCGGCAAGGTCATACGACTTCTTTTCAGGAAGGCCCAGTCGGTTGAGTAGCTCCAGAGCGTTGCTCTTTTGTGCGTTTGCGTATCGGGAGAGGGACCTCCATTTGGGGAAGTCTCTTTCCCGATTCAAGTAGGCAATGCCTACGACGATGGCTTTCGGGAGGCAGTTGTTCCCTTAATCAACACAATTGTTTAGCATATCGTTCTCGTACATCTGTTTTAAAATTTAGTATGTATACCCAATAGTTCAAAATTGTAATTTCACCAACACGAACCTATGACTTTGGTGATGTTGTCGTCTCGAGGGGACGCGTTGCTGGCCGGTCTACCCGATCCTGATGGCATGTCCACCCAGGAAACACGCATTTCAAGCTGAAATTGTACATTCGGGGGGTGAGAAAAGTGAAACAAGGATTCGAATGTTCACTAACGTTTCCGAGAACCAATGGGGCGATGATGCCGGTACTCGTCTCGGCGATTGTCATCTCGCGCCGAAGCGTAGAGGCGCTGAACCTCGGATAAGGGACGGCCCTCATCCCAAAGTTCTTTGTGCTTCCGTCCTGTGTGACGCCCACGGACACGTACAAATTGCCCCCTGCCGGTTTCGATGTTTCTACGAGGTCGTGGACTACCTGTAAAAAACGCCTTTTCTAATGTTGATATTGAGTATGCATGGATATAATAATAACTCAATAAATTATGTTATTAACCTT
Source organism: Allodiplogaster pararmata (assembly GCA_964056735.1). Lineage (NCBI taxonomy): Eukaryota > Metazoa > Nematoda > Chromadorea > Rhabditida > Diplogasteridae > Allodiplogaster > Allodiplogaster pararmata. Next base: position 27,586,342 of record OZ057405.1, read on the forward strand.
GTCGAAGAGGTCCTCAATGGAGGACGTGCCATTGGCCAACTCATTCAGCCTGAAGGTCAAGTTCTTTTGAACTACTCCAAATTTTTTAGAGTAGCTGTTGTCTTCCGCGGTGAGGTTGTAAAAGTCCCTCACATCATGTTGGACGCCGTTCACGATGAGACAGTCCTTTAAAACGCATTCTTTAGTACAATTAATAATAATAATCTTTAGTAAATATAATAATTAGAATAAATAATAATAATAAATAATAATAATAATAAATAACAATAATAATAATAATAATAATAATAATAATAATAATAATAATAATAATAATAATAATAATAATAATAATAATAATAATAATAATAATAATAACAATAATAATAATAATAAATATAATAACAATAATAAATAATTAATATTTAATTAATAATAATAATCGCATTCTTTAGTACTATTATCAAATGATATTTTCTCAAGATTTACCTTTTCAATCTGATCCTCGTCTGAGTCATCTTCGTCGGAGGATGAGGGCTCCGAACTCTGCATTTCAACATCCAAAGATGTAGAGGGTCCCCCTCCATAATGTATTCTGTCCTGCTCCATCATCTCGACGTCCTCATAAGGGCAAGGCATCTCCTCCTGGAAACTTTCGGGTAAAATGTTTAGTTTTTTTCAGAATGATAAAATGTAAAAGTCCCTCACATTGCTCAGGACATATCGAGACAATTCTTTAAAATACATTCTTTTGTACAATTATTTACTGTTTTTGGTGTTATATGAAGATATACCTTTTCAGTCTGCTCTTTGTCAGAGTCATCTTCTTCAAAGGTAGAGGACTCCAAACTCTGCATCTCAACATCCGAGGATGTTGAGGGCCCGCCTCCATACTGTATTCTATCCTGTTCCAGCATTTCGAGGTACTCCTCATAAGTGCACGGCATCTTCTAAAAAAACGTTGTGTTTAAAATGTTTGTTTATTATCAAAATATTAAAGTAGAACCATTTCAGGATTCTGATAAGCGTCCATGGCCGAGGCTCGATCTGACGTAAGTTATCTGGAATTTTTAGACAAATTAATAACATAATAATTCAGTTGACAGATTGGTTCTTATCCGGAGAAAATACAAGAAGACCCGTAGCCGAAAAGAAGATTCGTGTTGACGGACAAGGATACGAGAAGGTTGGTAATATTGAACCTAGGTCTAAAGAACAAATACTAATGACTTTTTTGTTGCGAGGTTAACGAATCTAAAGAAAGTATCGAGAAGGTGAAGCCGATTCAATACGTCTTCAACATTGAGAAAGGAAGCAAAGTCGTCTTCAATTTTCACACCTTCAAGTGTAAGTTAACGTCAATCAGTCATCTTATAGTTATCAAAACAATCACTCTCCCCCTCCTCCCGCATCTTCCGGTTTCTCTCTCTCTCTCTCTCTCTTTCACACAGTATTTCTTTCTCTTACCCTCTCTTTGTTCAGTGATCTCAAGCTTCGCTAATGGAATGTCTGGAGATTGCATAAGCTGATAACAATAATCATCGGCCAGAAACTTGATATTTAGCTCTTTTAGCTTCATTAACCGGAAACTTGACATTTACATATTTTAGCTTCATTCATGATCGGATGTAAGGTCAAGCTGTTGTGCTGTTTTTTTTGTCCTTCATCTATCTCTGACATTTCATTACTTCTCTTACTTTGGAAATTTTGATTATTTCAGAAATTTACCCCTTCCGGACCCCAACCAAAACGCTTTCAGAATATGTTAGTTTTCTACTTTTGTCTTATTCAAAGATTTTTCGGTTTTTATCATCTTTTTTCACAAACCTTTTTCTTCCAGTTAATCAGGATGGACACCCCAAAAGTCGAGAATGAGATGGGCAAAAACATGGACAAGAAGAAAAGCGACAAAAGGAAGATGAAGGTTTAAATTGATTCATAACATATTTAAGGATGAAGTAGGCTTTCAACTGATTCACAAGGTATTGAGAATAAATAACCTTTTTTTCCAGGTTGTAGAAGAGCCCAAGACGAAAGAGAGACGGCTTGATGAGGTTAATTTTACAGTTGGCAGATATGATATTAAATGTTTTTCGTTGTGATCAAATTCTGACATTATTGAAGGTGCCATATCGCCCCATAAAAGGAGACGAGAAGCTGGCTACTTTTTCCCAACAATATCTAGGCCAGACACGTTCACATATGCTGTTGCTACAGCTTTGCCAGGCCTGTGGTGAGCGTCTTCCACTTGTGAACAAGGAGGTCGTTCATGAGGGGTTGCCTTGTCTGGTGGTACCTTTGTGTTCCACCTGCGTCTACACCAACCGTAAGAGCGGTTGTGACACATTTTTCAATATCGTCTTGAAAAATATACATAACCCTTGACTGAATATAGATTTTTTCCAAATGAACTGTTGAAACTAGATTTGTTTTTACTCGATTTGTTTTTTCCTCTAAGTAATAAAATACTAAGCTATTCAGTTCATTTTATGTTTGTTTCGTTTTGTCTTTGAGATGATAAAATGTTGTTGCTAATCTTTGTGTTCTTTGTTCTACAAAGGCGGAAGAATACGTGACGTATTCTTTACCGCAAAGAGTGCAAGTTGCGAGAGTAGGAGATGGCTTCCTTCCAAGATCGTATCCATAGATTATGCACGTATGAAGTGATTATTGGAAACACGTGATAAAAATTGTCTAATAAAAGATTCAAAAATACACATCGGAGAGAGTGTATAAAAAGTGTGTCTTTCTGAGAAAGACTACACTGTAAGAGAAAAAACGATAGAGAGCGTAAAAGAAAATAGCATGTAATATTGAGAGACGCAGATAAAAGCATCATGGCTGGTTATGTTTTTAAGAGATTCAGAGAAAAAATATCTGACAGAGTATAAAGAGAGAGAGAGAGAGAGAGAGAGAGAGAGAGAGAGTGTGAGAGAAAGAAAGGGAGATAAAGAGAGAGATAAAAGAGAGAGAGAAAGAAAGAGAGAGGAAGAGAGAGAAAGAGAGAGAGAGAGGAAGAGAGAGAAGAGAGAGGGAAAGAGAGAGAGAGAGAGAGAGAAAGAAAGAGAGAGAGAAAAAAGTGAGAGAAAGAAAGATAAATAGAGAAATAGAGATAAAGATCAGCTGGAGTGATTCTTTGCGGTCAGAGAAAAAGTCTCTCGATTTAACACACTATTATTTTAGGTTACAGGGACATCCACCTCACACATGCGTTGTGCATGGCGCGTTCGACTGCGTGTGTACTGAAGCTCTTCAGAGTTTGCTACATGTCTCTCGCTCCGGGAGGGCGCGTGTATACGGCGTGGCATGGATGATCAGGTGAGGCGCACTTTGCGAAATACTGTCTGGTCAGCAGTTTGCAGTGTTCCTCAACCGGGAGCATCTTGGTAATGAGTATTTCCTCCAGAAAACTATGAATAAATAGAAGTAGAACAAGTTACAAAGAAAAGATGAATAAGCCATTCTAGGAAAGAGAACATATCGAATAATGAACATGTTTAAGCATGTAATAATGAATACCGGGTGATTGCACTCGGAACGCACTATAACTTAGAATTTATTATGGTAATCATGATGAATGATTACAGAGAGAAATTGTTGTTGAATCAAAAAGTCATGTAGGGTCCCCTCTTATGATGAAACAACAGAGACCCGCTAAAACTTTTTTGGTCAAACGGTCCCCCTTTTTTGGTCAAACGGCATAGGGTCTTACATGACCATTTAACCCCTGATCGATGGTAGGAAAAGATCGATGATGTGACAACCAAAAAGTCTTGGAGAATCTGAGAAGTCTCAATAAAGTAATCGTGGTTTCTTTCGAAAATTCCTTTGTTTCTATGTGAGTTAACCATCTGGCGTCATATATGTGACCACCTCCACGGTCAAATTTTGCCGAGGCTTGGCAACCCCCGAGTGTACAATGTAACAGTGGTCCTTGGGTATTCCTCCGCTTCTATTCTTCTTCAACTGCTTATGAAGGAAGACAACGAAGTCCCATCTTCAGCCCTCCTCTCTCGCATCCCCTTGCTTTCTCACTAAGTTATTGTTCTTTTTTTGAAGTTTGAATGCTGTTCTTGCCTCTTTACTGTGACCTCGTGATGTAATGTCTGTTTTTTTGTTCTTCTCTCCTTTTGTGGGAAGTGCGTTCTAATTATTATTTGTTCTCTCGACCTATTTTAGTGTCACACCTAATGGTGTAAATGAATGATTAAATAAATAAATAAATAAATCGAAATACACTTAATCGGGTAAATCCACCGTGATAGGTTCGGTGTTCATGCGGCAACGGCAAAAGTGAATGTGTTTACCTGTCATCGCCCTTCGAAAAGAGTAGCAAGCATCAGCAAATCTTTATGGTGTCGCGGAGCATTGGGTTTTATTTTAAATCATAATCTTATTAATTCATCTTTATATTGTGTCCTAAAGTGTATCTCACTATTCATAAGAAAACATCTCGGATTGCTCATTTTTCTGTTTGCTCTCTCTTTCTCTCTCTCTTTCTCGTTCAAAGACTCATTCGGAACGTGAGTTTATGAGCAATTTAGTGAAGTTGTCACGCAATCTTCATTTCTCCTTTCTTATTACATAAAATAGCCGTCAACTAAGGATGTTTCTGGTGATACTTCGTTCTCAGCATATTTGCCCCAATCCATATTCTTACTTCTTCTCATTCATATACCACAACCCTTACCTTGCTTTCATCTTCAGGACTCATCAGCCTTAGAAACCAAATTCTTTTCTATCAGTCAGTGACACAGGAAAAGCTCGACTAGGACCCCATCAATACTAATGGTTTGAATACCTTCCATTGAACTTCTATTCCGTTGAGAACTTATTAGTTGAAGCATTGAGTACATCAAAAAAGTAAACTAATTCAAAAAGAACAAACTTAATTACTTTCTTATTGTATAGAATAACGATATGTGTGATGAGAAAAGTGAAATCATAGTACTGACTTTGACTTATGTAGCATTAATGAAAACCTAAAGGACTCATCAACTTAATCATTTCTTCAGATTGGATGGACTCATGTGTGCCTTTCGAATCTCATCCTTCGGAAGTTTGGAGCTGAAGCCTTGGCTGATATTCTGTTGGTAATTCGAGAGTAATGCTTGTCATACCTCAGAACAGAACCTCAGCTCAGAACAAATATTTTACGCTACTCAAAAATTCTTTTAGAAAGAAGGTTTTTCCTAATTATACTTGCAATGAAAATGAGAATTATTGAAACAAAGTTGAAAAAACAGTGAAAATAAAATCTTAACTCACCTGAGCTGTAAAATGAGTAAATTTTTTTGTGTAAACAGTAGAAAGTTTTAAGTTTTTTATAGTACACTTAGTACACTTACTAGCACTCCTTATTTCAAAGTGACTTTTCGCTTTCTTCCGACGTTGCGCCATTGATTTCGAATAATTTTTGTTCAATCAATAACGTCTCGCCTTTTCAGTAAAAAGGCCGGCTTCGATCCTCAGGAAGAATTCGGAATTCAGACTTACTACGACGATGCGGAGACTATGAAACTTTTCCGCGTTGCTGCCGCTTCTCTTGGTCAGGAAACGCTTCATGTAGAGAAGCATTTGACTGTCATCGAGAAAATACTCGGAGCGTTTCATATAGTACCGTGACTAGGAAAATGAGTGGTTGAAGCGCTCGATCAAGGTTTCGACTGTCCATCCAAGTTTCTGCCATGACCAATAGCCAAGTTTTTCAAGCCTGGTCTGTCCTTTTTATTCATGAGCAAGGTGATGCGAAAATTTAGCTGAAGGGTTTACGGAAATTCTCGAACTATCAAGGCTAGTAAATACACATGTAATTTTGGAAAGATAACCCAAGAAAAAACAAGGAAAACTGTTTGTATGGGTAGTTTCAATTCAATTCAATTCTAACGCTCTATTTCGATGTCAATGTCAAAGTCGTTATTGTCAAAGCTTCAAAAACTAAACATCTTTAGGTCTTACAAGTGAAAAAGGGAGTTGATATGGTTTGGACGATGCGGCTTCAAGGTGTCCAATTCCTGCTAGGAGCCGGGTTCTATCTTGTAGATCAGATGAAGAGAGACAAGCAGAGAGAAAATAGATAATCGACTGCTCTATAAATTGTGAACAAGAGGGTAGTATGTAGTAGAAAAAAACCTTTTCTATGAAGAAAAAAATGGGGCGAAGGTAAAATATTGCTGTACCTTCATAATTGACTCAGTTTCAATTGAAGTATTTTTATTTTTTTGTCTAATATTTCAGGCTCCTGTTGTATGGGCCTTAAAAATGTGCATTATCATGTGTGCGTGTGTAGCTCAGTGGGGAGAGCATTCGCCGGGAACGCGAAAGGTCACGGGTTCGGTTCCCGTCACACCACACAATTTTTGCACAAGTTTCTGCGAACAATCCGCTCCTCTGCTCGGTATAAAAATCCGTTGCTTGAGATCAACGAGGAGTAGGGAATACTCTAGTTTACATGGGGGCCGAACCGGGATGAGAAGAGAGGATAAAAAGAGAAAAAAAAGTGAAAAAGAAGAAAAACCCGAGCATGAGCTAGTTCGCAGAAACAAAGGCGCCTAGACCTCTGACCCTAGACCTCGAGAGACCTCGGTGTTGAGAGGGGGGCATGTTGTATGGGCCTTAAATGTGCATTATCATGTGTGCGTGTGTAGCTCAGTGGGTAGAGCATTCGCCCGGAACGCGAAAGGTCACGGCTTCGGTTCCCTTCACACCACACAATTTTTGCACAAGTTTATGCGAACAATCCGCTCCTCTGCTCGGTATAAGAATCTGTTGCTTGAGATCAACGAGGAGTAGGGAATACTCTAGTTTACACTCCAAAAAATGCAAAAAGAGTTTGAAAATGTTTTTCTTCAAAAATTCAGTTTAAAAAAATCAAGTTGAAAATTAAATTCTTCTAAACTATCATGGACTTTGAAATTGTTCAGAAGTGGAGTTTTGCTCGTAAAGTTCGCAAAGTTTTAGCCTGAACTCATTTTAAAGTTCTCAGCTGAGTGTTCAAATTTCAAAGTCAAAACTAGCTACAGAGCATGTCTTCCTTAAAATCGTGGTTTGCTTACTAATTTTTCTTCCCCTTTCGTAGTCAATCACGTGTTGTCAAAAGATTGAAATTGCTCCACTTAACAAAACCTAAACTTTAATCGCTCAATTAAGTTAGAGCTTAAAGTTTACTATGCAACTGAATGACGTTTCAACAATCAGCCAAGAACGTCAAAATAAGTTTCGGCTTAGGTTCCGCGAGTTTTCAACGTTAAAACTTCTACGAGTATTTCCATAATCTGTTACACTAAAAAAAATTTTGAATTTTTTCAAAACTTTGAAAATTGAAATTTTCATCCAAATACTTGAATTTTTTTCTTTCAAACACATTAGTATATTCTTTAGAGCCTAAAACATCACAAAAGTAAGAGAGAAAAGTGATTGAATTGAAACTGAATCAGTTATAGAGGGACTGGTCCACAATAGTTTTTTCTTTCAAAAGGATTTCCTAGTGACCTTCGCCGAAAATAGTTTAGTTGTGCCACTTTCTGCATATTTTTTTTTGCGTATAAGAGAATCTCAATAAAAAACTGAAAACGAAAGTAGAAGGAAGAAGATTAATTAAGATGTGTCAGTCGATGAGATGTGGCAGCTGTACGGGGAATTCCTAGTGACCTACGCGTGCGAGACGGGTTGGGAGAAAATGTTGAACTGCATGGCGGAGAACTTGCAAGTTTGGAATTTATTAGTCACTCTACTGAAAAATTCAGTGTTTTAATTGCCTCTTAACAGGGTTCGTCCTTTAAATTTTCACTCTAATGGAGAGTTTGTCATTTCAGTTGTAACTCTAGAGAGTATGCTATTTCTTGTTATCTTTTTTAATTGGGTTGTCATAACCAATCTCATCATTTAGTTCACCAATTTTCTGTGTACATTGCTAATTAGGAAAAAATAGAGAGTCTAACCAATGATAAACTCGAAATAATGTTTTTATAACGCAAACATCAGTATTGTTCTAGAATACTTAAACATAGAATTCATACTTTCAAAAACTTATGTTCTGTGTCTTGCCTAGTTATGCGTTGGAGGAGACAAGAGAAGAATCGGACGTTTCGCTTTATCATTGTTCTCCTGTCTCCTCCAACGCATAACTAGGCAAGACACAGAACATAAGTGTATTGTCTCCGGATTCACCATCCGATGCGTTTAATCAAGCACAACAACTTTCAAAAACTGTTTTTCAACATTAATAGCCGGGATGGGTTGGTTTTCGTTGTTGGGTTGGGATGTTGGTTGGTTGGGATGATTTTCAACACAACAACAGAACATGAGCGACAGAAGATGGAGGGTTGGTCCCCAATGCCTAAGGAAGGCAGAGAACGCTGAGGAGTGAATTCGTCACATGTCGCAACAGATCCTATAATCGATGATGTTATATCTCCGATGTGGCTTGCTGATCTTGATAAAGCGTTTAATTTGAAAATTGAAAAAATAGCCGGGAAAATTTAGGAGTTTCTGGACAACCTGAACGCGATGCACTACTTTATCGACCAGATCGCGTTCCAATCAGAGATGAGGGGACCCACATTCAAATGTGAGCCTATGAGCGACGGAAGCCTCCGACTCCATTACTTCTCCAATAGGCAAGGGCTCTATCCAATCGTCAAAGGTAACAAATTTTTATCCTCTTCAATACTCTGGGGTCTACTAGAACACATTACTAATAAGAATACATCAAAAAATAAAATTTTTTCATGACAAAACAAAACAAAATTTTAAAAGCTCTTTTCATCAAGTTATACATATTTGATGTATATATGAGATTCGTGGTCGTCTAATATTTCCAATGTTTTATGATCATCTCGTTTAAAATTTTCACCCAAGTTTTTGTCCCAAACTGAGGAAACTGGGACTCTTTCCACCCAAACTGAGGAAACTGGGATTCTTTCCACTCAACGAAATCCGGTGTTCTAATAAAT